>NTPY01000149.1:302603-326849 GCA_002922825.1 Brachionus calyciflorus
AAAGCAAACATTGGATAAATTTATAAAAAAAAAAATCATTAAATTATTATTAAGTTAATTTTCCTCGACATCTTGATACTGATAATCAGTTTGATTGTATTCATCTAAGGCCTCTACTAAATCATCATAATATTCATCAACTAATTCTTCATTATCACCTTCTTCAAAACTGTTTTTTTCATCATCATTCTTAAATATGTCATAACACGATGTTTGAGTAATGCTATCGAATTTAGTAACTATAGTGTATCCTTGTTTAGCATATGCTTGTCTACTACGATAACACATGTCTGATATGGTCCGTGTTATTTGACTCTTATTAAAATTTGGAAATTTTTGTTTGACAAAATCAACACAAGCATCAATTATATTTCCGTATTTATGCTCCATTATTTTACGATTATTTCTAGCCCATAGAAATGTATCTGGTAGGATTTTAAAAAGTATTTTGCGAAAAGCACCACTAAATGTTAATTCTACTTCACATATAGCCATAAAATCTTTTTTCATTTCTGCTGTTACTGTTATATCCTTATGATTTTGTAGTATTTGTTCCCAATTATCCCTATACTCTTGTACTTGTTTGAAGCGTTCTTTTCCATCTGGTGAATTAAATACTTCAATAAAACTTGCACAAAAACTTTTAATTTTTTGGACTTTTTCATTATCTAAAAAAAAAATTTTAACAAATTGTCTGGGACGTCAAAAAAGAAAAAAAATTACCAAAATTATTCTTATAAAATTCAATAATGTCTCTTTTGATTTTAATCTCCTCGTTTTGTTGGTCAATAATTTGCTCTTTTTCACTCAATTGTTTTTCTAGTTCTTTAATTCTATTTTTTAATTGCTGAGTGGAATCTTCATTTTCATTGATTGATTTAATACTATCAATTGATATGGTCTTTCGTTTAGTCACTTTTTGTGAGCTTTGACTACTACAATATGTTTCCAAATGTTTTAATTGATTAAAACACTCTGATTTGTTGCCTTATAAAAAAAACAAATTCTAAATTTTATTTTATTTGAAGATAAATTGTTTTAAACATACCCAAAAATTTAACAATTCCTTTAACAGTTAATTTTCCAATTGTTATATCGTAGGTTTTTCCAATACTTATCGAATCAATACTTGGCACTTTTATACAACATGTTTTTAAAACACAAAACTTTTTATCATTGTTACGATAAACACAACAGAATTCGTGACTTTTCGTTTGAGATGGTTTACTAGTTGTTGGTTGGGTCTCTGGCATTGATAATGGTTGAGTGTTTGAAGATATATCGGCCAAGATTTGTAGTGGTTTAAGAGGTTGACGAATTTCATTTTGTGGTAAACAAATATCAGATACTGCTCTCTTGGGTAGTGTCAAATTTTCTTTTGAATCACATTTTGATTCTGAAGACGATGATTTTACTTTTTTATAAGGAGATTCCATTTCCACAATATTCTAAAATGAAAAATTTTAAGCTTATTTTTAAAAATTTTTCAAAATTTGAAAAAGTGCGTTTTTGTTTCAAATTTATTTTAAAAATTACACAAAATTCAAAAAATTGGAATCTTAAATAAAATTTAAGAGTTTTTTTAAAATAAACTAACCAAAGCAAACTTAACTAATTTTGATTTTGACACTTTGAAAAAATTACATAGAGTTTTTAAAATTTTTTATTAGATATTATAGTTTTAATGAGCTCATGAACATCTGAAATAAGTCTGGTTAACATAACACGTGAACTAAGCAAACATATAACAAATAAAGCTAGTTAAATTCTCTACACGAATATTAGAAGTTTCCAATGAAACTGTAGTAAGATTTTTAGGTATTAAAAATTTTTTCGATTTCTTTTTTTATTAAATTGGGTTCAAAAGTTATAACCATAAAACATACAAGTTTTGTTCAGAAAAAGGAATTTAATTGTCAGATTAGATAAGTATGACTCAAGCCATGGGGTAGTTGTTAGGAAAATTCCCAATACTAGGCCCCTTTAAGTTTTTTTTCGTCTAAATTGACGCACTCTCCTGTCAGAAAAGCTACCTCTTTGTCCAAAAATATGACGATTTTCCAACGTAATTTTGGCCAAAGAACTCGATTTTAATTTTATTTTTATGATCGGATCTCATCTTCAAAGAAAAACAGGCATTTTTATCAGTCAAAAATGGTCGGAGGGAGTCTTGTTCTAACCGACCTGAAATTCGTGCTAAGCTTGTCGAGAGGATTCAGAATACAGTCAGATCTAGATTTTGTCAACCCCTATTTTAGTATACTTATAGTGTACTTTCGATTTTGTAAACTTATTTTGAAAGAACAGAAATTCTAGCAATACTTTACATGTATTAAAATTTCGAAGTTTTTTTTTTTACAAAAATTTATTTTTATTGCAAATTTACCTAAATTTTGTCAACTTTTATTTTGTCAAACAATAAAACATAAAATAACCGTAATAAGTTAACAACAGAAAAAAGATTTGAGCGTGATGGAATGCCCGGCAAAGTAAAATATTTGCTCATTTTTCAATTTTCATTTTTGCTCAAAAAATTTAAATACGCAATTACTTGCACGCTGAAATTTTAAAGAGACAATCCTTTTTTAAACTCATTAAAAAAATATTATTTGAAAGCTTTTAAAAAGGATTGGCTCTTTAAAATTTCAGCGTGCAAGTAATTGCGTATTTAAATTTTTTGAGCAAAAATGAAAACTGAAAAATGAGAAAAAATTTTGCTTTGCCGAATGCCCACACGTAACACAAAGGAAATTTTGTTAAAAGAATTACTGTTTTTTTTAAATTATATGATTAATTAATTGTTTATTGTCGAGACTTTTTACACACAATACTTAAACAATTAAATACCAAATTATTTGATAAAACAGTTCTATGATACAAGACCTTATTGATGGGTGCAAATGAATAAATGGGTCAAGACTACAACAAATAAAGACTTTGTTATGTAAATACTTTTCAAACAGAAAAAATTATTTTTAAATTTTTATTTTAGATTTATTATTAAGTTATCAATATTTTTACAAAGCGTAAACCATGTTTTTTATTATTTTTTATTTCTTTTTTCTTACTTCTTTTTGACCACCACTGCAAAAGCTAAGGTGGTAGCTTTACTTCATAAAAGTAATAATTACGTGGAACCAATTTTCTTTAAGTTTTCTGCTGAAATTTATTTTATATTTTACAGTTTAATAAATTAAGATATTTCGCAAAATTATTTATATGCCAGATTTCGAAATTCAAATTTGGTTTTCTAAAAAATCAAAAGAATCTTCGCTAGATATTATCATTATATATTTAAATTTTTATTCAAAAAATTTTCGGAACCGATTTTCAATCGAGGAATAAAATTTAAAGATACTAATATTAATGACTTGGGGCACCTTATTATTTCTACTATTCATATTATGGATTCAATGAACTAACGGTATATTAGAGAGACTTAGACTTGTGACCAGCTGAGGTCACAAGTCTAAGTCTCTCTTTTTCAAAACATGAGTATGAAGTCCTGATTTTTCTTAAAATTCTATTTGTTTTTGCCAAAGTCTGCTCCACTTTCGGTCACTTGTCACTTAGAAAAAATTTCTGCAACTAAAAGGAAATTAAAATTACGAAGAATTTTAAGCTTTCCATTTGGAATATCTGGTTTTCGTTGATAAAAAATTATATTTACTGTGGTAAAATTGGGGGTAATAGTTTTTTCATTGTGGGTACTTGATAGACCCTAATTAATTAGAATAAGTCAAATAAGAGATTTCAACTATCATTTAGAAAAAAAACTTTTATTTAATTCTTATTTATATATTTAAATATAAAAAATAACTAAATTTTACTTATAAATAAAAAAAAAAGAAAAAATTCTTTTTAAATATAATAACTATCTCTTTTTATTATCGTCAATCAAATAAAAAAAATCCACGTACATTTTATAAATTTTTATAAAATAAAAAATTAATAATTTCAAAAATTTAATTTTACTCTACAAAATTACTGACGAAAATCAAAAATCAAAAATTTAAAAAGAAAAGAAAAAAGACTTCGCTCTTTTACAAACAAACACTCAAACAAAAAAAAAGAAATCTTTATCGCTTTATTTGATTCGAACAAAAAAAAAGAAAAAATAAAGAAGTAAATATTCCAAGGAAGCTATAAACAATTCGATAATAAAAAAAAAAAAACTTTTTTAAATAATTTAAATTTTCATTTTTTTGTTTTGTTTTAATAATTGAAATTTTTAAATACAAACATTAAAAAAAAAAATAAAAGTATTTACACAGAAAAAAAACGGCTTATTTTTAATTATTATTTTTTAAAAATTTCTATTAATCAATGTTCCTGATGAATTAAAATGCTTCACTTGATGCTGTTGATGTTGTTGAATTTGATATGATTGATTTAAATAAGGTGATTTAGACCTTAGTTGATGTTGATTCGTTGTATTTAAGTCATTACTCAGATTATTTGTTGATACGGAAGGTACTAATTGTGGTTGAGTTTGTTGTTGTGCTGATACTACAGCTGCATTTGAATTAGCTGCAATAATATCTGTTATTGACGGTGGTGGCATACCAGTCCTTCTAATAACAATATTAACTGAATTACCACCTGATTTAATCAATTCAATAGCTTCACTATGTGTCATTGAGAAAGCCTCGTAACCGTTTATTTCGAGAATTTGATCGCCTACTTGTAATCTACCGTCAATAGCAGCCGGTCCATAATCAGCCAATTTTAAAACAAATAGTGGTATATTAAACTCTTTACCGCCTCTTATACTAAAACCAAAACCGCCAGCTTGATGTTTTCTTAATTCAATAACATGAAATTCGTTCTGATTAATAATTGCTTTAGTCGGTCTAACCGGTCCAGGCGATGTCATAAATGGACCATTCGATATATTCTGATCTATTTTCATGCTACCTAAAGAGTTGAGAATTGGTTCATTTTGAACTAATGGACGTTCGTTGAAATATGTTTGATTATCAGCTCCTGATCCAATTGTGAGTGTTATTGAATTACCAGACTCTTTAATTAGTTTAACAATGTCTATATGGTTCATTTGGGTTATGTTTATACCATTAACTGCTAGAATTCGATCGCCTACATTTAAACGCTTACAACGTTCAGCTGGACTATTTTCTACAATTTTACCTTAAAATTTAATAAAAAAAATATTATTTTTCGCTTAGTATTTAAGGCTAGGAAAAATTTAAAACATGACAACACACTGTTATCTTCAAAAAAACGCTTTTATTAATTTAATAAACTAGATTCTTCAAAAAATAACTTGAAAGTTTGGTTTTTTAAATGCAGAGAACGAGTTCATGCGTACGAGTTATCCTAAAAATACAGTGATTCTTATCAAAATTTAATATGAACCATTATACGCAACTTTCAACCGTTACCCTAACTATTTTACTTTCGTATTATTTTGAACAAAAATATTTAAAATTTTTTTTTAAATCTTGAAATTTTTCTCAAAAAATTTTAAGGTTTTTTTTTTCTTCAATTCAAACAAAAAGAAAGACAAACTTTTCGCTCTAAAAAAAAAATTTAGATCCTTTTTCTATTTTAATTGGCAAGTTTTTTTAAAGTAAATGATGCCTGATTTCATTCAAAAAAATCCAAGGAATGGAAGCTTTAATTCGTCATAAATCTATATTCGAAAAATAAAATTGGTTATCTTTTTATTATTTTACCAAAATCTTGGTCTTGTTTCATTTCACCTATGCTTTAAAAAATTTAAATTAAATTATTTTCTTTCTTTTTTAGAAGACAGAATGCCCACATCGCCAAGGAATACATGCTTAGATAATTAAAACTTGTCTTCTTAAAAAGAAAAAAGCAAAAAACTTAATATCAAATACAAAAAGAAATATGGTAAATTAAGTCCAAGATTTTGGTAAAATAATAAAAAGATAACCAATTTTATTTTTCGAATATAGATTTATAACGAATTAAAACTTGATTTCATTCAAAACACCACTTACATTCCTTTGCCTTTTTTGAATGAAATTAGGCATCAAAAAAAATTTAATTAAAAAAAAACTTGCCATTTAAAAGAAAAATTTTTGGAATTTTTAGAAAAATGTAGAGCAATAAAAAATGAAAGCTCAAGATTTTTCTGGGGTTATTTCATACAAAACTACCAGTCTAAAAAATAGAAAAAATTTTTTTTTTTTAAAAACATTACAGTCCCAAACTATTTCAAAACTTATTTATTTCTTACCTATCCATGGAGATTTACAAGCAGAAACTGCTCAAATTAAAATCACAAATTTCAAATAATAGAAAAATTCATTAGAAAATAATTCTAAAGACTTACCAATAGATGGACCATTTTTATTCAAAGTAGATATAATAACAAATCCAAAGCCTTCATTTCCATTTCTAAATAATGTTATTGTAAACGGATACTTTTGAACATTGACTGGAGATTGATTATTTATTAGAATCGACGACGAGGGCGTTTGTCTATTTCTTTGTTGTTGTAGATTAAGTAACATTTGATATTGTTGTTGGGTTATTTTTCTTCGAATCATAAGTTTGACTCTTCGATTAAGTCCAGCTATGGTCATTAATTGAACAACACGTCGATGTGTAGCACCAAGAACATACTCATTATCAATCATCATAATCTCATCATTAGGTCTTAGTCTATTATCTAAATGCGCTGCTCCATTTTGTACTATATAACCAACAGCCACTTGAGAACCCTCTTCTTCACCACCCACTATTCTAAAACCAAATCCGCTCTCTTGTCGCATTAACTCAATCAACATTTCTAAATAATAATTGCCATCGACATCATTTGTAATACTCAGCGCATTCTTGTCCATTCTTTTGAATAACGAAATTAAATCCTCATTTGTATATTCACAAAATTCATTTTCAACTTCGGTTTGATAGTCCATAAAATTGTACGATTGTCTAATTGGTTGATGTACGTTTGATTTGGATGAATAGTACATCATGTCAGCTGTGGGTGTCTTGGATCGATTGGCGAATGTATTCATTGTTGGTGAGACTACTTTAGATGTAACACCATAACTATTAGAATATGGATTTATATTTTCGTTGTTATTATTATTGCGAAAATAAATCATTTCTGGTCCTGGTGTTTTACTACGATTCGTAACTAATGGATTTATTTGATGTGTTAGTTTTTGTGTATTTTGAATTTGTTGAAATTTGTTAAGATTTTGTTGAACTCGTTGATGTTGTAAATTAGTTGTCGAGTCATATATTGGAATATGTTTAAGATCTGTATTATTAGTATCGACTTGATCGTATGGCTTACGATTTATAGTCGAATATAAATCGTTTAAATTTTTATTTGATTGTTGATGGTTTGTTTGACCATTCAAATAGATGTAATCGTTAGTCATTTGTGTTTTGGATGATGGTGTTTCAGTGTTGAGTGTGTGTTGGAATAGAACTCGATCGGTGGTTGGGGTCTTGGAGCGTAATTGTGGTGGATTATTGCCACCATTCAATTTACTTTGGCTTTGATTATTATTACTTAATAAATTTGAATTACTTGAACTCGATTGTAAAATATTGGGAGTTTTACTTCGACGTTCTGAAAAACAAACACAAATAAAAATATATTTAGTGATTTAAATTAGGGCTTCTATGAAAATAAAAGCCTTTTAGTTTGGTAAATACTTTTTTTTTAATCAAGAAAGTTAGTCTAACTCATTTTATATTAGTATCAAGTGGGCATAAAAGTTTTCAGATTTTTTGTTGTTGTTGTTTTAAAGCATTTAAAATAAATTTTTAATTAAATAAAATAAAAGTTATTTGAAAATAAACATTAAAGACAAGAAAGGCTTAGTAATTCTATAATAAATCCTTATTGTAAAGTTTTGAGTAAAAGTTTAAAATTTTAAATAATAATAAATATATTAAACTTAAAAGTAATGCATTAGCTTACTTTGTTGAAAAAAAACATTAATTTTAATAAAATGTAAGGTGCACCAAATCATGAACGTTAGTTAAAATATGAGTGTTTTTTCATGTTGTCATGTCTATTTTGATAAAAAATATTTCGAATATATTTTGAATTATAGAGTTAACCATTCTTTAAAAAATTTGGTTTCTATTTTGGACCATTTGTTTCATAATCACCAAAATAGACATTACTAAAGTTTCAGAAAAACTAAATTTCTAATGAAAAATTACCTAAAATGAAGTTTCTATTAAAAAATGGCCACAATTAAAATAGTTTTCTAAAAAATCGAAACCATCTTCGCTAGATTTTATCATTATATATTTAAATTTTTATTTAGAAAATATTCGAAATCGCTTTGCAATTGAGGAATACAATTTAAAGATACTAATATTAATGACTTGGATCACCATAAAAATTTTACTCTAAATTAAACCAATTTAGTATTATAAAGCAGAATTAAGCAAATTTGGAAAGAATTCATGAATTCAAATATTTATTATAAATATAATGCTGTAAATTTCTACTTAACGATATTTTATTTTGGGGTCTCTTCTAGAATTATGTTAAGCCACCGAAGATCGAACCCACGACGCGTTTAAAGCTTCTTAGCTCTCATCAGGCGGACATACGATCCACTCAGCCACGGCTTCACATTAATCTAGACTACTTTTTTAAGTGTATACTATCATGCATTACATAAAGTGTTTATTTAAAAAAAAAACAACTCCTTCATATTTTAGGTTGTAAATGAAATTTTCTACTTTATTTTGTAAATTAAAGACTATTTTCTTTTACTGTAACTAATAGTTCTCTACAATTTCTAGTTCTTAAATTCTTGTTTTTTTCTATTTTTTGATCAAAAAAGTCCTCTTACTTTATCAATAAAATACCAACCTAATCTCTACTCTTAAAAATTAATTCAGCCCATTAACAAGACGTTGTATTACACTCACTAAAACTTAAACACACTTTCTTGTTTTACGTCTTTTGAACGAGTTGAAATGATTTTTTGGCGTGGAAATTAGGTAGACCGTTAAATTTATTGATATAACAAAAGAATTCTTTTTAAAAATAGACTTAATGCAAGTAATTTTCTTAAGTTAATTTTTACGTTTACTCAAAAAGTTTTAAGAAAAAATAACACTATTTTTCGTTCCATTCAAAAACTTTAATTCATTTCTTATCTTTTTTAACAAAGTAAATATTTATTTTTTAAATTAAGATAGATTTAAATAATATGTTTGAGTAAAAGTGTCTTGAAATTTTGACAATTACATAATTAAATTATTCTTTCTCTCTTAATTATCTCAAGGTTACTTAATATTTGCAGATATTATTTGATTTTGATTGAAACTGATTTAATTTGATTCACAAAAGTACTAAAATCTTAAAATAAACATATCAGATCTCGTTTCTTGAGATGTAAAATTATTTAAGTTTAAAAAAATTTTAATAAATAAATATTCTTGAACAATTGGAAACTTTTGAAATTTAAAAAAAAAGGCAAAAATTTTTTAATGATTTTGTATGCATTTTATCAGGAATAATTTCATAAGAAAATAATTAAGGGAATGCTAGTGTCTAGATTACCAGGGCCACCTCATAACTTAAATATAATTGATAAGAAACAAAGCTAGCTGTAGCTAATGTCTCAATGTAGGGCTGGCTCTGCATTTTTATACACATATCTAAAAAAAGATTAACCGTCTGCTTAAACAATTGTTTAAGATGAGCTCAAATAGTTCAGAAGATGTTTAAGAGCAATTTTTCAGATAAAATGATATTTAATAAAATTTTCTTGGATATCTTTATAAAAATTTTGAAAATAAAATTTTTTTTTTTAAGGACAACTTGCTTCAGAACGGTTTGGTCAGCTCCGAATATTTCCGTTGAACATTTTCGGACTAGTTTAAGACATGTCTAAAACTAGTCAATTAAAAAATATTCTAAAATTTTGGATGTCCCTATCTCTGAACTCGAATCAAAAATCGATAATATATATATTGTATTTCGGGTTTTATGAAATCAATAAACAAATGTAAATTTTTGTGTAATAAGTTTAAAAAAAAACAAACTTTCTTACCGTAATTGAAATTTTGACTATTTGATTGTTGCGTTTGTGGTTGTGCTTGTTGTCCATTAAATAATAAACCATTGCTCTTAAAAATTAAAAAAATAAATAAATACCCAATATCCTTTTTTTTGAAATACCATTAAAGCTTACTTGTTTTAAAGTCGTATTAATCGATCTGAACTCTTTATACTCATCAAAATTTTCAACTTTGGTTGTATTTGTATTATAAGACTCATAAGTACTTTCTTTATTATTACCATTAACTTTACAAAAAAAATTTAAATTTAAATTTTGAATGTTTATTTAATTTAACTTTTACATTTTTTAAATCTTCTATTTTTAATTTTATAAAGAGATCGAGTGGATGAATTTGATGAAACTGATGATGTCTCAGTTCCGGATGATGAGGATGATGTAGAGAATATAAAAGACATGATGGAATCATCAGTTTTATCTGATGAATCCGGCGTAACTCGATACTTCATCATTTTTTTTATTTTATTTTTCTATCGAAATTTAACAGATTTTTTATTTCTAAATTAAATTATACTTTTTATGAGACTAGACTTTTATTTGAAAGAAAAAAATTTGGTTCCAGTTTATTTTTTTAAAAATCAATAAAAAATTAATTTTTTTTTACAATATACGGTGATTAAATTAAACTGGCGAATTTTAAAATGAAAAAATTCAAATAAAGTAGTAACTAAGTAATCTGAATGAATTTATTAGGCTTTAACTAAAACGTTTTATAAAAAAAACACACACAATTAAATCTTTTATTTTACGCTCTGGTTGAAAGAAGGAAATTTTTTTTGTTAGAATTAAAATCACGCGAATAGAACAGGAGACTTAATTCGCAGAGTACTTGATGGATTTTATTTTTTTAATTTTTTTTTTCAAACTTAATTAACCATGTTTGATTTCGGATTCAAGAGGAATAAAATATAAATTTAAATGAAACCTAATCAAGAAAAATCAAATTTTTTTGTTCATAAACGGTAATGCTACACAAGCTGTTTGATTTAAAAAAAAATCAATTAATACTTGGAAAAAAAATTTTTAAGGTATCTAAAGTATATTTTTTTAAGTAAATTAATAGAATCCCTACACATTTTTTTTCATGTTACCCACATCGTAAAATTCTTAAATTTCTTTTTAATATAGTAAGTTTTCGGTTAATATAGAAAGAAACAAAAATAAACGATCACTATGTTTCTATCAATATAATTGAAAAAGTTAACCCAGAAAAAAAATTTTCATAATGTTATTGAATTTGGAACGAAAAGTGTCCTCGGTTAATTTCATTAAACTCAAAGACAATACATTTTTTTGTTAAGGCAAGATGCAACATAAGTAAGTTTTATAGACTGGAAATTTTAAAGGAAAAGCCTTCAACTGATTTAAAAAAAATTATATTAAGATCTTCTAAAAAACTTAAATAATAAAATAAAAACAAAAAAATTTTCAATTAATAAACACTTGATTTGACGAGTGTAATTTTAGAAAATTTAATATTAAGAACAGCTCCTTGATTTTTACTAAAAAGATGAGACTAGGAGATTCTACTTATTAGAAAAAATAAATTCTAACATTTTTTCTAATATGAATGTAATGACCAATCGTAAACGTAACCATAGCTCAAACATCTTAGAATTGAAAATTAAGGCTAATTAACACGGGTTACGGCTACGATCGAAAGTTAGGTTTGACGATTAATGTTACATTTATATAAGATCCACTGCCAAAAAGTACATCTTTTTATATAAAGTTAAAAATTTAGAATAAATATTTGTAATATCTTCTACCACTTTCTGGCTTTTTTCTCTATAGAAGCTTTTGTTAGTGGAAAAATTCCTACAGTCTGACCTCGATTTTGTTAACTGTCTTGGTCATGTCAAAAATGTTAACAAAATCAACACTTTAACAAATTCGAGTGAAAAATTACAGAACTATTTCGATGAGCGTCATTTAAAAACCATTAAAAAATTCGAGGTCAAAAAGTTTTTTTTCAGTTTTATGTTTAAACAAATCTCCCATCGGAAGTGTTAAACATCTTTGGAAAAAAAAAGTAAATTGAAAGGTTATAGCCAACTTTATAACTTAGAACAATCCAAATAAATAAAATTTTAAAATTTGACAAATAATAAGTGGCTCGTGTTGACTCAATTCTCCTAATAAGAATTTCATTACGAACCATTAAATTCTCCAAAGACTCAAGTCTTTTATTTTAGTTTTTTTCTTTTTAATTAAATTGTAAGCCACCAAAAATTAATTCTTTCTTTTTTGAAAAACAAAAAAGATTGCAACAAAATGACCTTTTAAAATACTTTTGGTATTTGATCAAAATATTAACAAATTCATTTAGACTTTTTGTTTAATTTAAAATATAGAAAAAAAGGTTCCCTTTAAATTAAAAATTCATAACCGTCTTTGGTATTATTCAAATTCTTTTTAATTTTTCTTTTATTTATTATTTCAGAGTATTTATTTTTTCTTTAACAATTAAATAGATTTATAACTTTTATTTAAATAAATTAAAATTTACATTTAATCTTTAACCAAAAACTAATATCCTTTTACAATTAAAACTTTGAACAATGATCAAAAAGAGTTGATTTAAAACTAACTGAATTAAGAATGTGTGGTTCAAAACTTTCAAGATTTATTATCCTTAGAAAATACCTTATCTTAAATAAATAAGTGCTCTTTTTAAAATTGATTCTTTAAAAAGTCTTTTTTTAACTAAAAAGATAGAGAAGTAAAACTTACCATTTATTTCTTGTTGATTGTTACTAAGAGACGAATTGGACGGTACTTGTGGTAATGAGATTTGATACTTTCGTCTTTTAAGTCGAATTATAGTCTCTTGTCCTTTAATACAATCCTTCAAAATATCAACTACTTGATTATGATTTAAATTTTTTAAATCAATTCCATTTATTTCTAAAAGTATATCATTTTCTTGTAAATTAACACAACGCTCTCGATCTAGAATTTGTTTTACTTTTTGATGATTCATTACTGAATCATCAGCTATTGTAAAACCAAAACCTTTAGAGCCCTTTACTATGGGCGCATACATTTCATCGTATTCCTCACAATAATACTCGTCTGTTTGAGCATTTTGTGCGTTTATATCGATTTCAACAGGCAATTGTTTTTGATTTAGATTTTGATTAGATGTGTTCATTAGAGTACTAGCTGTTAATTCATCAACATCGGCTAAAGGCGCCTGGACTTCGGGATTAATAGCAGGTAAGGACATTATTTCAATATTAGGATCATTAGGGTCTATTGATAAAGGATAACCACGACATACTGTCAATTCGACAAAATTACCTTTAGGTATTGATTGAAATATTTCAACAACGTCTTGATGTGTGTACCCGAGTACACATTCATTATTTACATAAACAAGTACGTCGCCTTGACGTAACTTACCATCACGAGCTGCTGCACCCTCTGGAACAATATATTTTATTTGTAAAAAATCTTCACTTGTTTCATTAGCACCAATAATTGTAAAGCCAAAGCCGTTCGTAGTTTTCAACAAAGAAGTACGTATTAATTCGCCTTTTAACTCGTTCGGATCTTGTGTGAAATAAATATTTTTAGATTGGTGTGGTTTTGGCTCGGTTTGATTCGGTTTAAATGTTTTCATTTTTTGTTGTTGTTGTTGTTGTTGCTGCTGCTGCTGGATCAAAAATGGATTTTCATAAGTTGTTTGTTTATTTATGTGACTTAGAAAAAAATTGAGATTAAGTTTCAAATTAAGAAAAAAAAAATTTTATTTTAAGAATTTAATTATAAAAATCCTCTTAAGAACAGAAAAAAAATTAATTTTTTTAGATTAGTCTAATTGATTTTATTTTAGGACCCTAGGGACTAGAATTTTTTAATTTTTTTTTCATATGAATTTTAAGTTTTGTTAATCTTTTTTTTTTTTAATGAAACATATGTGCTGTATCTCTAACTGAGCCCATATGATGTTCATCATATTAATCATCTCAATAAATTTTACTTTTTTTTTGTCAATAAAATGTTATTCAATTGTTTTTTTTAATGATTTAAAAAAAAAAACTTAAAAAATTAAAATTTGCTTTTATTGAAAAAATTATTAATTCAAGCATTATATCCAAGCTTAGCGGTTACCGTGATACTTAACATCTTAGATTGTTACAAATATAAATCTTTTAAATATAGATTTTGTTTGCATTAGTCTTTTTTTTAAATCAACTTTTTATACAAGAATAAAAGTACTTCGAAAAATGTCTATTTATTTTTCTAAAAGAGAAAAACAAAAATTAACAAGTCTTTAAAGCAGTAGTTACGAACAGTAATACATTATCTTTAATATTAAATTAGGCATTTATAAGGATTCTTCTATTATTTTTATATAAATTTATAAAAATAATAAACAAAATCTCAAAAAGTTACATCATGTTTGTTTTTGTTCAAAGAAACAATGCCAAATTGCTAATTATTTACTATTACATAAATCAATTTGGTAAAGTTTTTTTTCAAAGATTGGACAAACTAACAAACTAAAAATTTTTTTAATAAATTTCTTATTTGGAAAGGTTTATTTTAAAAGTGAATTTTTGAGTTTGTGCTAATAGGGAGAGTTTAGTTTTACGCGTTAAAACGCATACCGTAGAGCCGCGTTTTAGAACCCATGGGGTTTTATCTGACGAGTGTTATATAAATTGAAAAACGCGATTTTATATCAACATGGTGTTATAAATAAATTTATGTAAAATCCTAATTTAAAAACAAATATTTATTTAAATATTGATTAATAAAAATTAATAATTTTGTTTAAAATCGAATAAAAATTAGAGCTAGAAACTAAACCACAATTATTTAGCGTCTATGAAATTTATTTCTATTGACTTAATTCAATTTATGATTTTATTTATCTTTTTTTTTAAGGGAATACAAAATCTTTTCGAAGATTTAATTGCTAAAATTTGTAAATAAATACGGAAGTAACAAAAAATTGATATTTTGTAGTAAGAATTTTGAATTTTGTAGCAATTTAAGTCTAAAGTAAAGGGAATTTCGAATTGAAATTTGTGAATTAAAAACGAACATCACAGACCCTAGTAACTTTCCTTTGTAAAACATCAACAACAAAAGATATAAGCTAAAGCTCTAAGCTTTAACTAAAATTGATTAGACTTTCTTCAAACCTTGTTCAATGATAACAATTAATTGAAAGAAAATCGTTTCCTAAATTTAAAATTAAAAAAGTTCTTAAGACCAGGCACAAATATAAATTTTCGCTTATCCGATGGTTAAATCCGATGAGTATTTATTATCTGGGAGGTCTCAACGTGCTACTACGGTTTATTTATTTTCTCGTATATTAATTTCATCGGGATGAGAATTAAATAAGAAACTATAAATATTTGATCTCTTTTAAGATAACCCTTGAAAATATTTCTTAAATGAAATGTTGACATTGATGCCAATAATTATTACGAATCTTAAAATCCCTTTTGTTTTCTTCTTATTTTGCATTAAAATCCCAAAAGAGTCATAATTACCACTATAAAATAAGTTTTGAACCATTAATATCAACATAGTATAACATGATTATAAAATATAAAAATTTTAAGAAATTATTTGAAAGATTTTAAACTTGTTGCTTAAAAATAACTCATGCAAATAAACAGTCTAAATATAAACAGACATTCCTTGAATCCTCAAACAAAAAATTAAAATTATCTTACTTTATCTTTTTCATTTTAGCCTTTTTCAACAATATTTTGCTCATTTTTTATTCTCTTAGAAAAATTACTTATAATCAACTATTAAAGAAATAAAATGTTTTTTGTTGGAACAGACATGACAAAATAACTCTTATAAACTTAATATCACTTATCATTTAAAAAATTTTTTTTTGCTAAATTTGATAGATAAGGCACATGGATAATTTTAGAGTATATAGTATTTAAAAATTCGACATGAGTATAAAGCTGTTATCTTAAAACAAATATAAAATGAGTTAAACTTACTCTATATAAAAAGTACCATACTCAGGATCTTCAACTTTTTCCCAACCGTATGGTATAACTTCAACTCCTTCAACGAAAAAAAAAATAATTTTTTTTTTATTTTTTTAAAATTTTATTTTTATTAGTAAAAACCTGATTCGAGACTTGTATTTGTATCTAGACCGTTAAATTGGTTGTTTCGATTCAATGGATTAATTAATTGTTTAACATTTGAAATTTGTTGTTGTTGTTGATCACCTTGTTCGCTTTCTTGATCGCCACCACAAACACCACTGTATTCTTGTTCAATTTGTTCGCTATCATTAAAATTTAAAGATTGCTCAATTTTATCGGCCTGCTGATACACTCGGTTATATTCGTTATCTCCTAAATTATTAAAATAATTTAAAACTTTCATCATAGAAAAATAATATTTATGATTGATTGAAATAAGTTTTTTTTTTTTTTTCATCGGGTCTAAATATCGAAATATCATTTCGATTTGAGCAAACATGTTTTTTTAATTATTTTAAAAATTAACTAGGGCTATTTTTTTTTTATTTTTTGGCGTTCAAAAAAAAAATAAAAAAAATTTTTTTTCTATTTTTTTTATCGAGTTCGAGACCCAAAGGCACCAAAGAGCTTTATAAACAACAACAACAAATAAAATTTCTTATGACCTTTTTCTTAATTTTAATTGAGATTGATTGAAGTTTGTCAAGTAGTTTAAATTTTGAATATCCTACAGGATCAAAAAATCTTTGGGTCTTAATAAAGAGTAAAAGCAAATATAGACGTTATCTTTTATTTGGTGGGATTTTTCTTTTTTTAAATTTTTCATAAAACTTGACCGAAAATCAAAACGTCAATTTTTGAAATAAAAAAATAAATAAACTATTTTTAGACCACTTACAACGACAAAAAGAAATAAAATTTTATTTTGAATTATTTAGCATTAGATTTCAATCAAGTAAATTACTTTTATGTAAAATTATAAAGAAAATTTTATTGGTGTATTTTATTAGAGGAAGTATCCAATAATTGACATAGATGATGATCTTTTAGGTATATTTCAAGGCTTATAGTTTATTTATTTTATTTATTTTGTTAATATTAGGTTGTTTTCTAATTAAACATGGTATCAAATTCTCATTAGAAAATAAGTTCTTATCAACAAAACTTTTTTTTTTGAAATACATATATTTTAAAGCCTTTTAGAACACTTATTTAGACTAATTAATTGTTGATATTATGTAATAAATTTTTTTAGGTTTAATTAGTGTGATAATGAGCCTCTGGAAACCTTATAAAAAAAATAAAAACACGACTAAGGGTAACGGACCCTTTTTTATTTAGTTAAATTAATTTTTGAAAAAAATCAATGTATCTTTTGACCACTGATGATTTAAGCAAGTCTTAAATTTTAATCTAAATTTAATTGTAATCACCCAAAAGTTACGGTAAACTTGTAGATTTAATAACAGATTATGAAAGAATAATCTATTTTGTATTTTTTTTAATTCAAATTATAAAACTATGTCAATTCTTCCAAAAATCAAAAAAACTCAATTCTGGCAAAATTAAACATGGTATCAAAAAATGTCTGACAATCTTTTGTTTTGTTCTTTTGTAGTGAAAAAAAAAGGAAAATTAACTTTTTTTTAAAAAGAGTCTTTTTTTTAACAGACTGTGCTTCTTGTCTCTATAAAAATTCAATATAGTATAGCTATATTTATTTAAAAAATAGTTTGAGAAACTCCCAGGCAACGGAGTTTAGCCCACCCTTTCAGGCACTTGTAGTTTAATAATATAAGTTCGTTTTAAAGATTGCAAGCAAATTACCACAATCAGATTACAATTCGATAAAATTTCAAATTTACAAAGAGCTAATAAAATTAAAAATTAATTTCTCTAATATATACTATGACCCTTGGAAAAGAATAATTGGATTGAGATTATATGACAACGGTTTATGTGGAAAGGATAGAGAGGAGGGGATTATATGGATTTGCATAATTAAGAAAAAAAACAGACTTTAAAGTTTTAAAATAGCAGAAAATTATTTTTCTATCGAAATATTACCAAAACGATCGGTTTTTTGAACGGTAAGTAATAAAATTATTCTGTACATTGCTACAAAGTGTAACAATTTTGCTACACTCAAAAATATAGGTCTGTTAAACTCCTATAACAATTTGCATACCGTTGAAAAAGGTTCTATATGCAATCTGCAACATATTTGTAGGCCTATTTTTTAGAGTGTAACGAAATTGTTACACTTTATAGCAATTAACCGAATAATTTTATCACTTACCGTTTAAAAGTTATTTGAATTAGCATGAATTGAAATTTACTGTACAGAGCCGGATACTACTTGAAACACAGGTTTAAGCGCATGCAACTCGCAGCAAGGGTATACGGTATGTATCATTAAATTGAGTCCTAAGAGTTTATTAAGTCATTTGAGATTTCGACCTAATGGGCATTACATTAAATATTACGCAAATAAACGCGTTTAATTTTTAAATTTATAGATGCAAGACGCGTTTTATGGCGTTTTTTTTGCGGACAAACGCGTTTAATTACTGTTATTTTTTTATTTGTTTAAAGACATTTTACTTGCCGTCTTTTAGTTAACGGGTTATTCTGACTAAGTGAATGGTTAAGTGTGAAAAACACATAGAACTACGAGAAAAAGGTCTCTTTGACCCTTAAACTAAACATTTTATTGTTGATTAAATTTTTTAAATTCTATACTTTGAATAAATCTGAGAACATTTTTGCGATCTACTCCTTTAACTTTTCATCTAATTCTGGTGCTTGACATACAGTAAATACATTAGGTAAAGATTTACAACTAAAAAATCAAAATTTTTTTACGTAGAAAATCATGTTTTTATGTAAAGAATTGTAGGATAATTCTAATCAAACAATTAAGTTTTACATAATTTGTAATTATGCATAAAAACAAATGTCAGTATATTTTTTGAGTAAATTTTAATTTACCATACCAATTTACCATTTTATGGAATATCTAGCTATGATTGCATATAATTTTTATAAAAGTATTTTGTCATGATATAATATTTTACTTGAAAAACTAATTTTCGCTCAAAATTTAGTTCTCCTCTAATTTAAGGAAGCATTTGTCAACAATGGAGTTGTGTTCAAGTCTTGGCAAGACACAGACTAGAAATTTTTTCAATTTAAATCAAATACTTGAACTCTTAAAGTAATCGTTTATTTTTAACCAAAAATTCTATGTATTAAGATGCAACAAATCATGAACCCTAGTTAAGATTTGGCTGTTTTTGAGCCTTAATAACTCATTTCTATTCCGATAAAAATATTCCGAAAATATTTTGAATTATAGAGTTAACCATGCTTAATAAAAATTGGTTTTAATTTTGAACAATTTGATCCATAATAACTAAAATAAAGGTTACTAAAGTTTCAAAAAAACTAAATTTTTAATGATAAATGACTAAATATAAGGTTATTTTACAAAGATACTTCGAAATAAAATAGTTTTCTAAAAAATCCAAACCATCTTCGCTAGTTACTATCATTATATATTTAAAATTTTATTCAGAAAATTTTCGTAATCGCCTATCAATTGAGAAATAAAATTTAAAGATACTACTATTAATGACTTGGGGCACCTTACAAAAAGTTTATTGACTCGGACTTGAAACATAAAAATCCAAAAAGTTCAAATCTGACCACCTTAAAATAAAATACTTGTAAACAGCAAAAATCGCCAAATTCTAGCCCACATTTTAGATCTTAAGAACTTCCCTATCTAATTATCTCTATTGATTTTCTCACATGAAAAAAAAAAAAAAGTCTTACCTTGTAAATTTTTATTAATCATATTCATAGATTGATTTCGTTTTGGATTTAAATCGCTAATTTTAGGCGATTGATTATTTAAACTAGTCGTTGTCGATATTAATTGTATATTTTTTTTAGGTGGTTTTGGTGTACCATAATAATGTCCATTATAGACACCATATTCTAATAAATCACCATTTTGTTCCAATTCTAAAAATTGTTCATCGCTTAAAAATATATAATCTTGTCCGTTTATTTCGCCATTACGCGGCAGTCGTGTCGTACACGGCACTGTTCTCATATAAACATTTTCCCTAATAGTCTGCTGTAAATCATAATCTATACTACCCTTATGAAATCTAGCGTCCAAATACGAACGTAAATCGTATTGTAAATTAACGCTAACACTTCGCACTGTTCGAAATGCTATAGTCTTATTCGATTTGTAAAGTTTATTTAATAAATCAATACAATCGAATAGAGTATAGCCGGATATTTTATTCGATTGTATTTCAAGTATAATTTCATTAGGTAGTATACGCGAATTAGTTGTAAAATTAAGATAACTCGAATCGAAATCATTAGACAAAAAAACAAATTGTCCATTCTCCGAGCCGCCTTGTAATTTAACAAGTAGTAATTTTTCCAAGTCAATTTGACTCAATTTTGATAAATCAAGTATTGATTCATGTTTTTTTTGTGACCAATGATTACTACTAGCAGATAGGGATGAATTCGACAGAGATGACGAATTCGATGATATACCAGGTGAGAACTGCTGTTGATGTGAGCTCATTTTCTCTTATTTTATTTTTTTTTTCGTAATTTGCTCAAAATATTTTTAAATTCATTATTTTTAATTTAAAAAAAAAATTATCAAAAAAAAAATTTTTTGTTTTTTTATTCTTTCTAATTAGCTAATAATTAACAGTTGTTTTTTTGTTTTGTTATCTAAAAGCAGAGAAAAATAAAATGGCAGAATTATATGCGCTTAATGCTTTATTTAATTTGAATTAGAAAAAAGAGAGAAATTTTGTTGTTGTTGTTGTTCTTGTTCATTTGAGTGTGCACACAAGAAATTATATGAAAAAAAAAAAATTTTAATTTTTTTATTTGAGTCCGATTCGTTTTAACAGTTTTATGTTTATTAGTCTTTGATTTATGTTAAATTTATGCTGAAGAGATGGATATAGATAAATAAATATAGCTTTTGTATTGATTAGCCTATATTTTTTTTGGAAATAACAAAAAATATTTTATATTAATCCATTGACCTTTGATAAGCTGGATAAATATAAATGACATCTTTTTATTTTTATATTTTAATTTTAAGAGATGAGGAAGAAAAAATATTATAATTTTTTTGTTGATTAATTAAGTAGACCTTTTAAAGGATTATCTCTTTCGAAATTAAACAAATTCATCTTTAATTTATTGATCATGTAGCTTTCGGTATTTAAATTAGATAAAGTGAAAAGTACCTATTTCCTTTAATTTATTATGGCTATATTTTTTTCTTGGCACTATTTTTACTCTTTTTATCACCAAAAAAACTCTTTTTTATAAAATTACTCTTTGCTTATAAAATGATTTTATTTCTCTAAAAATAATTTAATATTCTAAAAAATCTTTTTTTGAACAATTTTACTTTTCTATATCTAAATTCAATTAAAAATAAATTTATTCTAAAATGATCGATTTTAACGAATATTCTGAGCGTTTGAGAAATTACGTCAAAGAAAGAATAGTTTACTACTTTAGTATTAAAGTTACTATTCCGTCAAACATTATTTACCATCTCCGAAAAGAAGATTTAAAAAATTTGCCAGACCAAAAACAGATTAGAAGCTTTTTATCAATCCACAAAAAAAAACAAAAGGTGAATCTACCATAAACTATAAACAATTTTATCAACTAAAAATCTTCTGGAATTGGTCGTAAAAAATTCGAATTTTGCATGCATTGCTGCAGGTTCTGGTATTTTTCGAGAAAGAATATTTGACAAATAAATTTTCGACAAGGATAATTAGACTAATTGATTAATTGGACATGTAAATTTCGTATATGTCTATCGTATATGAAATTTCTAAAAAAAAAAATTAATTGGACAGGTAAAATTAGACAAAAAAGTTAGTGGACAGGTAAATTTATACAGGTAACTGAATTTTTCACGAATAACGACGTACTCGTACAAAAATATTATTAATTCTTTTTTCATTTTTTTTTGTTCTTTAGCCTCGCCGTACCGTACCCGTACTCAAAAATAAGTTTTTTTTTAATTTAAGATTCAATTTAATTAGACAAAAATTTGTTGTTGACGAAATTAATTCTGTTCTAATTTTAATTTATCTTCTCGATTTTTTAACGAAGATTCTGCGTCATTTTTGCTAGCCGATTGTGCATTGCTTTAGAATCTACCATTAATATTCAATCCGATTGGATGTAATAAAAAGAGAGGACCTAAACTAAAATCAGGACTTATTGATCGATAAATAATCGAACATTTTTTTTAAAGATAATTATTAATAAGATTAAGAGTTAAAGTAAAAGTAAAGTATTTTTGTATTTAATGAGCTTTTTTATAATAAAAAAGTATTTTAATAAAATAAAGTTATTTTATCGAACTAGAGTTATTTTATAATAAGAAAAGAAATTTAAGAAGAACGAGCAATTTTGGTGATGAAAAAAAATAGAGCCATTTATTATTAGGAAAAAAAACAGGTCTTATTTTTTGCATAATATTAAATTATAAACAAACTTTTTTTCAAATTTATTAAATCGAAAGCAAACAACGAATTGATAGCCAATGAAATAGCTGACTTTATCGCTTGTGAAAACCAAAGATTTATCACTCTGTTCGAAAAAATTCTTCTATCCAGGGATAACTCATCATAAAATTTTTGAACATTTCTTAATCGAACTTTTTATTCACAATTAACTGTAATTATTTAACTTGAGGCTGAAAAGAAGGCATATGGCGTTCGGAACTGCCCGGGGTACCCCCTAAAATATATTTTAAATAAATAAATTATAAATTGATCACTTCTTGATTGATTTTAATTTGTAAAATGTATTAATGAGTTAATATTTTGAAATTTGCTCAGAGGCTAAATCTAAACCTTCGAAGAAAAAATAGAAAAACACTTTGGAGGGAATTAAGCAAATTTAGTTCACATAGATACAATTTCTTAACGAACAGAATTATGAAATGGAACAATTTGCCTCAAAGTGTTGTTGGTGCAGAATCGCTAATCATTTTCAAGTCGCTTATTGACAGAGAAGTCTTTGCAATGGTAAAGAGAAAGAAAAGAAATGCTGTCAAAGCTCTATCAGAACTAAACGCTAATAAGCAGGAATTTTGTTTAAATTCAACATCAGGGATCAGGATGTGAAACATGAATATGCAACTTTGATAAACTCTTAATAATAATAGCCAATAAAATTTGAGAAATGCAACACATATTCAATATGCAATTATATGTTTAATCTATACTGCTAGTATTGGTTTTATTCATATGAATAAGAAAAAGCAATACAATTCGAAAATAAGTTACTTTGTGAACAACTGTTCACCAAAACTTTGGCTTCTAATTTAATATTTTTTGTGTATTTTATAAAATTTTAAAAAAATGTGATCAAAATTATTAATTTTTATGATCAGAAAAATAAAAGGACTCTGCTTATTAGCGACTAAAAATCGTCTCCTCTAAAGGCAACATCACACTCAAGAAAAATAAAATTAATATCTTATCATGACTTTTCTGACAGAATTTATCGAGGTCTATTTACATATAAAAAAATTGAAGTTTTTCATAGTTTCCCTCGTCCAAAAATTTAAAGGAGGAGGGATAAATGGGGGCCTCTAGACATGATTTTACCATAAACGCCCAGAAATTTTTTAAAATAAATTTGAAAAATCACTTTGAAAAAAATACTTCCGAAACTAAATGAAATATTTTATTTTCTAAAAGTGAGTAAGGAACTTTCACAGGTACACTTTATTAACATTCATAAAGTTTCATCAACCTTCTCAGAGAATTTTGCGAATTAACCTTTAGTTTTGTTAAATTAATGCAGAAACGATGTGAATTCATATAAT
This sequence comes from Brachionus calyciflorus, assembly GCA_002922825.1. Taxonomy (NCBI): domain Eukaryota; kingdom Metazoa; phylum Rotifera; class Eurotatoria; order Ploima; family Brachionidae; genus Brachionus; species Brachionus calyciflorus. The sequence goes on from NTPY01000149.1 coordinate 326,561, forward strand.
CGCCAAGTGACGATCTCATTTATTGATCTAATGCACAAAATTATTAGATTGGTTGGTACTATCTGTTAGAAAATTAACTAGACGGAATCTTAAATTCAACAAATATAAATAATCAAAACAAATTTAAATTAGACTTAAAAAGGAAGTTTAATGTGATCCAAAATAAAAAATATTCTATCGATTCAGTATGAAAATTAAAAGTCAACAAAACGAGGAATTTTAATTCCAACAAACAACAAAAAAAAAACTATTAAGAGTAAAATGTAAACCAAAATAAAGACACGTAGTT
>NTPY01000149.1:331396-369390 GCA_002922825.1 Brachionus calyciflorus
TTTAATTAAAACCATGTGATAAATTTTAAAAATTTTCGATAAAAAATTTTTGGTTCGAATTAAATAATTTTAAAATTTTAAGAGTTGAGTATAAAATTATTTACATTTTTTTGTTGGAGTTTGAGAGAATTTTTATTGAATCGAATTTTAGGATATTAAAAGTACGCCATTTTAAAGGAAGAAAAGTTTTCTTTTTAATTTAAGTTATTATTTGATTGTAATGATTCCAATTTTGTTGTTATTGTTGTTGTTGTTGTTGTTCTAAGCAATAAGGATTTTTAATTAATTTTGCGTAAAAATTTATATATATTTGTTACAGAATTAATTTAAGTAATTTTTGCTTCATGAAATTAATTAGAGCATTTTAGATTTAGGTTTTATGATGATGACTTAGATGACTTAATTTTGAATCTAAATGTTCCTTAAACAAAAAAATGGTTTATATTTAAGGATAATTACTCAATTATGAATTAAAAGATTCCATCAAATATTTTGCTCATTTAAATTTCAAACAACACGAATTAGAATTTGGGGTTGCTAACGTAAAATCTGCTTTCTTTACCAAACATATCTTAAAATTATAATCTTAAAAATAAAACGTTCAAAAATTTCTTAAATTTAACCGTTATCATTACTGATTAGGCCTTTTTTTACCCAGTCAACATTTTTTTAAAGAAATTTTAGAGAGGCTTTAAAGACACTCTTAATATTTTTTAAATTAATAAGAAATTTTGTAGAAATAAATTTTTTTAGAAAATACAAAGAGTTCAAGATCAAAAAAAATTAAATAACTAAATTTAATTGTACAATTTTACTAAAACTTTTTTTTTGAAATATTTTTTATGCAATTTTAATAAAATGAGATTAAGAAGGCATTACGGTCAAATTTTAACTTAAAGTTATATTGCAGTCTAGTCTGTTAGGTGAACCATGGTTCACAAATTAATTAAAATCTCGGGTCTGGTTAACAACTGTTTCACTTAATCCAAAATTTGCTGAATTAGCTTAGGTGAACTAGATTTAGATTATGTGAAAAATCTTTAGAATTGATGAAGAAGTATTTGGTTAGGTGAACAAGATTTAATTTAGGTGAAGTAATTGTTTATCAAACCCGAGAACAAGATTTGTTTACCTAATAGGTGAACCATGGTTCACATAACCGACTATATTTTTATTAGAGAGACTATAACTATATTTCTGGATGTAACATATTGTTAAATTTTGTAACATTAAACGGAAAAATACAGCGAATAAAATAAAATTAAAAAGGAAAAATTTTCAGAAATTTAATGGATTTTTCAAAGTTTTTTCCTAGAAATTTTACAGAAAAATGTTCCAAAATCTCTAAAAATTCTGCAAAATTTTCTGATAAGACTCTCTAAAATTTCTAGGAAAAAGTATTGACTGGGTACTATTTAAATAAATAATTTTTTACAATATACAAGTTTTTTTTTTCAATTAGATTTTTTTAATGTACAATTTTACTCAAAAAAGGCCAGAGAATGGAAGATATGTTCTAAATAAATTTTGCTGCAAATCAAACCTCACTTGATCCCTTACTAAAATTTGGAGTTTAAAGATGTTTATGTCAAGGGATTAATTTAGAACATATCTTTTTTGAGTAAAATTGTACATCAAAAAATCTAATTGAAAAAAAAACTTGGCATTTGGGAAAAAAAAATTTTTTATTATATAAAAAAAGAATGGTAACGCCCACATCTTATTTTGAATGTATTTTGAAACAATCATCTCTCTAGAAGATCCTTGAACTATGAAAATGAAATAGAAACAAGGTCTCAAAAAAGCACTTAAAAATTACTTTTTTAACTATTTAGAAATCATGTTTTAAACATATCAAGAAACATTATAAATCAATAAATTATATAGTTTTTTATTAAATTAATTGAATAACCTAATAAAGAGCTGAAAGGGCGCTTTGAATAGGAGCATTGCGAGAGTTACTTGTAAAAATTAATATTTTTTTTAAAGAATCTGTTTCCTGAAATGAAAACGTTCCGTTTCAATAACTTTTTTTTCATATCAAATTACAAAACTTTACCTTCGATTATGTTCCATTGAGGTTTGTTTTTCGAAGCTTTTTTAGTGATGCATTTTTGCAAAAATAGATTCTATAATTTATTTTTAATGGACAAAACTCGGTTTTACTATTTAATTAACAATAATAAGAAACCTAAAAGAAATAAATTTAGTTTTAAATCACCTAATTGTTTTCTATAAAATATTTTCATTTAAAATTCAATAAAACCCAGACAATTTATGTTATCTTGGGAAACCTTCGAGTAAAAAGATATAAAAGTATCTTTGACAAAAAATAAAATTATTTAGTAAAAGACAAACAGAATAATATTCCAAAACAAATGTTCACTAAATACATAAAATTGCTTTTTTAGACTCTCTAAGGCTTTCTAATTGAAAACTTATTAAAAAGTATCATTTGAATTGAATAGAAAATTAATTATACAAGTGCCTATGAAATATAAAAAAAATTACTAAAGGATCATTTAAGCTAACCTGATTTTCGCATTTTTTTAACTATTAAAATAAAAATTGAATTAATTTTAAGAGAAGTCAAAATGATTCAAGTAAATTTTTGTTTTAATTTTTTTACATTTATTTAAAAAACCCTTGATTAATAAATAATTTAAAAAATAAAATATTTGGATAGCGATCATTTCTGTAAAACGTTTATTTAAAAATTTATCAAAACCGACCCACTTCAACGCTTAAAATTAAAACTTTCTTAAAATATTTTTATTAAATATTTTCTTTTGAAAAATTAATGCTTAATTTAAATTTAAAGCTAATTGCTATTTTGTTTTTATTTTCAAAAGGATCATTTGGAAATATAAGATAATTTTCGGCATTTTTAGGCCTTAACAAAATATTTTATTAAAAAAAAAATTACAAAAAAATTTAAGATTAAAAGACTTGAAAAATATGATTTTTTTTTTCAATTCACTCTTTTTAATTTACTTTTTATTTTACGGATAGAACCATTAATGAAAATTTATACAAAAAATAAAACGAAATTATTTGGTTATTTATTTTCGACATCATTTTACGTCAATGGTCATCATGTGACTATTAAATTTCCATACACGGGAAGTGCTAGATAAACATTTTTTCTTTTAATTATCTTTCCAATTTCAAAAAATATTACTGATTTTTTTAATAACAAATTGTCCATTATTTCTGAACCATCGAGACATAATCTAAATTCTTATACCATGGTAATTTAACTCTAAGATTAGTTGGCAAATGTTTACAGGATTTAAATTCCATTTAAAAAAATTAAAAAGTTATTAAAAATGCAATCAAAAATAGCGGCGCCGTGGCTTAGTGGCTAAAGCGCCTGTCTAGTAAACAGGAGATCCCGGGTTCGATTCCCGGCGGTGCCTTTTTTTTATTTTTGATTAAAAAATATTTTTTCTAAATTAGATTAATTCAGATCAGAACTTGAGATCAAAGAAATAAAGACTATTTTTTCTATTTAATTATAATGAAAAAGGCTGATATGTTTTTGACAATTATGAGACTCAATTTATTGATATTGGAACAAGTAAAATAAATATCCACTAGATTCTTTGCGAATGTTTTTTTAGTTGAAGAATTTAAAAAAATATATATCAAGCTTTATTTACCATTAAAATTGCATTTACGATTTTAGAAAATAAGAGGCGCCGTGGCTTAGTGGCTAAAGCGCCTGTCTAGTAAACAGGAGATCCCGGGTTCGATTCCCGGCGGTGCCTTTTTTATTTAAATTGAAATTTTTTTGCAAAATCAGCCCTTAAATTTAAAAAAAAATCGTTAAGATCCACAAATCTAAAATTTAGCTTTTATTTTGGTGAATATGATTCATAAAAACCAAAGATTAAAAACAAGGCTTTTTAAGTAAAATACTTCAAAATGAAATAGTTTTCCAAAAAATCTAAACCATTTTGGTTAGATATTATCGTTATACATTAAAATTTTTATTCATAAAATTTTCGGAATTTTTTCTCAATTGACACCTTAAGAAAAAAATGCTGAAACGATTGAAACACCAATATTTAAGAAACATTTTTTATCAAAAAACGGAAACTAAAGACTTTTTAAATACTTTTTTTGAAAAATAAGGGCTTCAAAAAAGTTTGAAATGCCTGAAACACTACAAAAACACTTCTATTACGAACAGAGTTGTTTTCTAGTTTCAATAAACAAGTCTCTTAAGGCTTCAAGTTCATATTTTTAACTAAAAATTTAATTTTTTTATGTTTTAAAAAAAATTTTTTTGACTTTGACTTGAACAAAAAAATTTCAAAAAATATTAACTTGAAGCCTTAAAATACTTGTAGAGACTTGTTTTTTGAGACTTGAAAATAACTCTGATTACGAAACTAGAACTTAGAAACTTATTTTTGAACAAATTAACACTAAAAAAACAGCGATAAAACGCTTACGTTTAAACATGTTTTTTGTCTGTTTTTTTCTCTCGGGAACAGATATCGGCAAGCTGAATTGAAGATTGTTGAAAAAGCAATCAATTGCATTTTTCTTAGTCAATTAAGCTAAAAAAATAACGAATTTGGACTCAAATATTGAAAAATAAAATTGATATTTTTAAAATTACAATTTATTTAATTTAAAAATAATAAAAAGAAATTTTAACAAAAAATTTAATCTAGAGAATGTCAGAAGTACGCTTTTTTTTAAGGTTCAAGTATTACCCACTTAAAAAATAAATTACAAAATAAAATGTTATTATAAGTCAACAAATGAGAATAAAAAATTATAAAATTTTTTTTTTTATAAATCTCCACTGTCAGCTGACTTGCGTCTAAACAAAACACCACCATCTTCACCATCCAAATCATCTAAACTAACATCACTCAAATCAATATCGTCATCAACAACAACTTTAGCATCCTTACCATCCCATGGTTCGGTTTTAGCTACACTAGGTAATTTATTATTTGGTATGGTGGCTGTTTGACCACGACCAACAGATAATTCTCTTAAATATTCATTAATACCACTCTCACTGAACGAGCCTCTTAATAAAACAAATTTTCCTTTTCTTGAATTAACAGCAACCAAAGCCGGGTAGCCAAAACCACCAACTGATAAAGCTGACTCTAATTCTTGATATTTACCAGGCTCAGTCCATAACCAACCCCATTGTTGACGCTTGTATTTTTCTCCCATTTTTTTCATTAAACTAATATAATTATTTCTGCATTTTGATTGACAATCATATAGAGGTGGCAAGAAAGCAATTAAACAAACTTGTTTATTATCACAAGCCGCGTCTAATTGAGCTTGCTCAGTCAATTGTATAATCTCTGGAGCTGGTGCATTTTCAGCTGCTTTATTCAATGCCCATGTGACTATATCTGATGAAGTTCTACCACCGTCATAATCTTCAGGTCTATTCTTGGCTCCTGGTCCAAAGTATTTAATAGTTGGATATCCTTGTACACCGTATCTTTGAGCTAAACTTGAATGTACAGTAGCATCAACAGCTCCCAATTTGACTTTACCTTTTAATTCAGTAGCAGCACGGGCCCATTCAGGCTCTAAATTTTTACAATGTCCACACCATGGGGCGAAAAATTCAACCAACCAAATATCATCTGAATTTAATACTTGAGATTCAAAATTACTTTCAGTTAATTCAATGACATCTTTTTTACTACCACTGCCCGAGCCGCTACTACCACCACTACCACTAGAACTACCACTACCGCCACTAAGACGAGCTTTGACCATAGTTCTCAATTGAGACAAAGCCTCATCGACTATACCTTGTGCAGTACGACCACCATTATAATCAATTGGTGAATTTTTATTAGCACCGAATATTTTAATTGTCGGAAAACCACGAATTCCATAAGTAGAGCCAAGAGATTGATCCTTATCCATGTCAATAGCAGCTACTTTAACAACACCTTTCAAAGCCTTGGCTGCTTTGGCCCATTCAGGAGCTAAATTTTTACAATGACCACACCATGGTGCATAAAATTCAACAAGCCACAAATCAGAACTCGATAGAACCTTGGAGTTAAATTCAGATGATGTTAATTGAATAACATCGTCACTAGGTGAATACAAACATTCAGTTTGTTTAAATACTAAGATTAAACTAACCACAAGGATTAGATTTTTCAACATTTCTTTAAAAAAAAATTATTTATTAAATTTTACTTTTTTGTTATTGAATTATTATTTAAAAATAAAAATTGAAAGGTATTAAGATTTATATATATTCACCGAGAGTAGTCTAGAAAAAAAGAAATTATTAAGAGTAAGATCGTCAAATGATTGATTTACAACAAATTGACGGTTTTATTTCAAATTTAAAAGAAGTATACCTTACAATACAAGTGTTGAAATATGATTGGTTTAAAATTTTTTTGAATTTTTAGATTTATATGAAAATATGTATTGCTTTCAAGTAGTTTATAAGTTAGAATTTGAATAGACAATCATATTGTCTTTGCTTTTTTATTTGTGAGGATTCTTGAAAAAAAAAAATTCTAGATATACTTGAGAATTAAAAAAAATTCCGTTAAAAGTATTTAGAAATTTTATTTTAAAATTAATATCTCGAAAGTTCTAAAAAAAGCTTTTAAATTTAGTAATTAGACAAATGAACAATTTTAAGTATTTTCTGTATATGCAAAAAATTTAGGTCACTTTTTATTAAATCTTTTTCTTTATTTTCAAGATAAGTATGACAATATTCAAAACAGAATTAAAAGCTCTTGTTAGTTTTTTTATTGAGTTCAATAGAAAGTTCAAAAATTAGAGAACGCTGAGATAAACTAAAATAAGGCATGCTTGAGAATGCGATTTTCGACTAATTCTGCTCTATCTGTATCCTTTTTAAATTCAAAAGTGATTTTTATGTTTTTTTTTATTTTGAGTTTTAAATTAAAGTCGGTGGATTTTATTGAATGTTGTGCATTTATTTATTTGAATGAAATTAATTAGATAGGACTAAAATTTAGAAAAAAAATATTTTTTTCGTTTTTGATTTCATTTTCTTGCGTTATATTTCGTTTTTTAAGTTTTTTTCAATCGCGGGCAACCTTTCGAATTTTTTAAAAATTTTACCACTCAATTTTTAAATGCTCAAAGGTCAATAAATTCATCTTAATAATAAAATCGTTTGTAAAAAAATTTTATCAGAAATTTCAGCAAAAAAACCGTTAGATAAGTCAATTTGTTAGAAAGACCTTGATATTTACATCAAAAAATGGATGTTCAAACTAAGCATATAAATTATTTGGAATGTTCAAGGAAGCTTTTAAATTCCATGACAAAGAAAACATTAGACAATTATAAATTTAGAATAGGCTATAAGCTCTTGGTGTCTTTATTTTGAAAAAGACATCGCAGAACTTAAAAAAGTGCAAAGAAGAACAACGAAATTTATACATTAGAAACTTAGAATATTCACTTTGCTTGGATAAATAAAGACTAAGTGATTAAGACTTAAGGAGATTAAGACGTGATCTGAATTAAGCTGATAAATGGAATGGAGAAAGTAAATTTTGTAAATGATATAAACATTAAATTTGGTTCTGGGTCAAGCTGTCTTTTCAGCTTAAGGAGACATAGTTAACATTAAGCTGTTCTTAACAAAATATTTCACAAAGAAAATGTAAAAAATTTTCTGCCAAGATGCACCTTTTTTATAATCGTTAACATTTTAAATAAATTGCCGGAAGAGGTGATTGAAGCAAGAAGTCTGAGTAATTTTAATTCGAAGCTTGATAAGTAGATGACAAATAATAGTGAAACGACTGTTATAGCTCTTTGAGTTCACTTGAACCTTTTCCGAGTTGCAGTTACTACAACTAATACTAAATTAGAGTGAATTGTAGTGAAGAGTTTACTAATACCGTAAACTCTTGACCACAATTCTAATGAAAAGCCGTTAGAAAAGTCTATTAAAGAGCATAAAAAATCTATTAATTTAAAGTTTTGGTAAAAATAAAATAAAAATATAAATAAAGGTTTGATGTTGATCCTTTTCAACATCTCACATGAAATCCTCGGTTATTAATAGCTCATCTCTAAAGATCTCGTATCATTTAATCGAACAATAGATTAGATCTCAGGAGAATTTGGGAACGGAAGATCTCAATGAGGTGTATAACTAGATTAAGAAAAATGGATAGATTTTTGTTTAAATAAAAGTTAAATCAGAGCAATGTCCTTTATAAAAAAATAAGTTTTTAAAAAACGTTTTGAAAGCGCTTTTTTTACAAATAAAAGCTTTACATCTGTCATCTGTACTAAACAGTTAATAATTTGCATGTATTTCGCTGTTAATGATTAAAGAAACATACCATTGAATAATTTAACATCACTTCCTTTACCTTATTCGATACATCTGTACAGAATACTTAGCGACTGGTGATATGAATCCAAAAAATTAAATTATTTTAAAAAATATGAATAATCAGAGATAAACAAATGCAATCACAGATTTAAGTATCTATAATTCTTGTAACCAAAGTAACCTTATCATCTAAATCATATCCTTTTAGTAAATCTTTACACTTAAGCTTATATTAAATTATATTAAATAAGAAAAGAAAAAACTAAAATACTTTTTATTGTAAATGATCAACAAGGATTAATTTCAAACCTGTCAAAATTTTTAAAAAAAAATTTTAACAAAATAAAATTTTTTGAAAAAAAATGTTCCGATTGTTAAGCTTAAAAATGTCTGCCTTGCTTATTTTAAGTAATTTAAAAAAAAAATTATATTCTAATAAAATGTTTACAATTTGCAATTTTCAAAGGTTTTTTATTGATTGGAAAAAGCCTTTCTTTAAAATGTTATGAATGTAATAATTGTACTTTACAATACGACAAAACAACCCACAAAGAAATAAATTGTAGACCCGAAGAAACTGCTTGTGCTATCGAAATACTTAGTGATAACTCCTATAGTAAAACGTGTACCCGACAAGAAATATGTGAAATTCTAGCCCCGCCTAAAACAACTACATCAGCAAGTCTAACGACGCGTATAACAACCACTACAAAGACACCAGTCTCATCAACAACGCCATATCCTTTAGATATTGTATGCTGTTCAACTAATTTATGCAATAATGCTTCTTTTATTTCAACCAAATTGCCAAATTTTATGTTGACCTTCTTTTTTCTCTTCTTTAAATTAATTGCCTAAAGTAGCTACTTTCTTTAAAACTTGTTTGAAATTTGATAACTTGCTTTTTATTTTATTTTTTTTTTTAATTATCTTAGATTTTTATTTTATCTATGAAAATTTCGAATAAATTTTATGCAAAAAAAAAACACTTTGATTTTTATCTTGAAAATGAAAACTCTAGGCTTAATTATTATTTTTTTATATTTTTTAGGGTTTGTATTGACTGAGAGTCCGTGTTCGGAAAATCAAACCCTAAATACATTTCCTCATAAATGCTCGAATGATAAAGACTGCAAAAACAAAGGCCTTGGCAAAAAATGCTGTAAATTTAATGAATTAACTTATTGCACCGGTGAGGAATCCTTTAAAAATGCTGACTGTATTATTTACGAGGGTAATTTCACTGGAAATATGCTCCAATTAAAAAACGAAGAAATTATAAATAATTTATATTTTTCTTCCGAGTTTGGATACAGATCAGTTAAACTTAATTCGCATTGTAAACTCAAATTATGCTATGACTCTAAAACATGTTACAATCACATAATTGGAGACTATTTTAGAAATAAAAAACCTCTACCTAATTTTGCATCATGTGATTGTAAAATTAATAAGTTTATTTATCAATGGGATAATTATGATCAAATGACAAATAAAATAAAATTAAAAAGACCTGGAGAGGCAACTGTTATTTTCAATTTGAACGATGCAAAGCTACCAGATAAATTTAAAATTAAGTTAGGAGATTTATCCCTAAAAATTCAAAATAATAAAGAAGTTGAAATTTCATACGACGACGATGGGTTCAAATTCGGAAAAATTAAGTCCGATAAAATTACATTTAAAAATTTAAAATATTTATGGGTCTCATTTAGTAAATTTTATGTTAAATTAGGAGTTGATTCAGTTTTGGAAAGCAATATACTCTCGCATTTTGAGGCGTCTAATTCAGAAACAATTAAATTTTTATCTGAAATTGACGAGATTAAATTAGACGATTCAATTAGTCTTAAACAAAAGCCTAAAATTGGTCTAAAAAGTTTTCATAAGGATCCAATACCTCTTGTTATTAATATTCATAACAAAAATAAAGATTCAAAAGATCTTAAATCCTATGCTCAATTAATACACTTTCCACCACGTAGTCAACAAATATATTTTAAATTGACTTCATTGGCTATTGATTTTACATCGGAGGAAATAGACTCGATAGCATTTTCTCTAAATAATAAATATTGTCTTATAAATAGATATTCGAAGAAAAATTTCCTCTTTAGTTTTGTGTATGATTTAATTTCAATATTGAAAAGAGATGAAGTTGATGATACGGATTATTTTATAATTAAGATATGGCCTAAAGGAAGTCGTAAACAAGTAAATTACGATGATACTTTTGGTTTTATAAAAGTAATTAGTGGCGAATTGAGTATAGAATTAGAAAATAAAAAAATTTATGAGATAAACCCAGGCGATGTTGCATGGTACAATAGTGAATATTTTAAAAAGGTAACATTAATAAATAGTAGTCGTAATCAGCCGACAATTACGATTGAAACGACACAAACTATTCCTAAAGTTGACTTTTTATTCGAAAATGTAATAAATTTGGTCAAAAAGGAATTTAATAGTAAAAAATGTAATCGTCGAAATGAGTGTTTGTGCTATTTTGAAGGTCAATTAAAAGGCAGTTTAATCAAACAAATTAGAAATATGTGCGAAACATCAAAATTAGATGATAGAAAATTTTATACATGTGATAAGTCGACACAAAAACTAGTACTCTCAACGTCTAAAAATGGGATTAAATCTCAAAAAATCGAAAAAGCAATAGTTAATATAAAAGGTATAAAAGATTTTAAGATCAATGGTGTTATTTTATTCGATCAAATAACTGATGATGAAATAAAATTAAAGGGTAATATTACTGGTTTAACGCCGAATTCCTATCATGCCATCCATATTCATGAATATGGTAGTATTGGTAATGATTGTCGTGATACGGGACCACATTTTAATCCTTATCTTAATGATAATCATGGCGATGTTTCGGATCATGAACATCACAAACATGCTGGTGATTTAGGAAATTTAAAAACAAATGAAAATGGAACAAGTTTGATCGATCTAAGCGAAAAAGCATTCAATATCAATCAGGATAATTATTTTAATGTTTTGTATAGAAGTGTAGTGATTCATATTGGTCGTGACGATTTAGGTAGAGGTAATAATTCGGCATCTAGATCAAATGGTAATTCTGGTAAGCGAATAGCCTGTGGAGTAATTTTACCTTTAAATTAAATTAAAGAAATTTTTTCTTTTTATTTTATTTTTTAAGAATTTTTAAATTAAATAAAAAATTCAAAAAAATAATCTTTTTATGACACTCTAAGATTTATCGAACTTTTTATTTGCAAAAAAAATAACTCAAAATTTTTTTTTCGAATTTCAAATTTTTGATTTTTAGTTTGAATTAACTTTTTTAATACTCGATCCAAAAAGTTAAAAACTATTTTTTCTGACTGACCAGAGTTGCTATAAAAGTTTAATGGAAAAAAAATGGATTTTTAGTAAAAGCCAAATTTTGAAAATTTTTTTTTATTTAAATGGTAAATTTTCGGGAGATGAGAATCATTTTATAAAAAAATTAGATAATGAAATCTTCATAGATTTAAAAAATAAGTTAAATATAAAAAAAAGAAGAAGATATAACACTAAAACGTTAAAAAGGCGTTTTAAAATTTTATCTTTTCGAATAATCATAATCATAATCGGATATTTTTTGTAAAATTTTATGCAATAAAACTTTTCTTTTTAAATTATTTTTAATTAAATTTTGACGATAATCATTTTCCGAATATTCCTGGCTTTGTAAATTTGAATTTTGTGTTTCTTTATCTGGTTTGAATTCAGAATTATTTGAATTTGTATTTTTTAAATACGAAATTAAATCATCGATTAAACTAGGTGTCTTTGAATTTTCTTTAATTGATTTATCAACCATATCAAAAGAACGTTTACCACCACCTGCAAATGCACCCATACAACCTCTATGCAAAGGAAAACGCCTTTAAAATTTAAAATTTTTATTTAAAAAAAATTTCATTATAAAAATTTTGAATTTATAAAATTTACCTGCAAAAATTCTCATAATTTCTATGACCAATATTTCTAGCTTGAATTAAACTAATTGTGCTTAACAATAAAATTACCAAAATTATATTTTTGTCCATTTTATTAAATAGATTCATGTTTTTAGAAAATAAGCTGAGTGTATTAATATTTATTATATTTTTTGATGACTTAGAAAAATTTTCTTTTTGGCTACATCGATTCTTTCGTAAAAGTGTTAGTGCTTCTTTTCTATTGCATTTTTCTGGTAAAAAATTAAAATTATTCAAAAATTTATCTTTCATTCTAAAAGTTTAAAAAAAATAATAATGAATGATTTGTTTCAGAAATTTGCAAAGATTAAAAAATTAAAAATTTTCGTATAAAATTTTAAAAAAAAAAGAAACCTACTGTTCTAGCTAAATTATCCCACTATAAAGAAAAAAATTAGTTAAATTTTAAATTATTGATTCAATTTCGAAGTCTTTAATGTGGAATTCTCACAGTAAGACATGACTAATCATGACTAAGATACTAATGTTAAGAAAGGTAATAAATGACACGAATGAATATCAACTGATTTTCAACATATTTTAATTAAGATTCTTTCATATTTCACCTTAATATTAAGTTAATCTATTGATTTGAAATTTTCTAATCTTTTTCAGGTGTATAAAATAAAAAACTGAAATTGAATAAATTTTCAATTCTTCATTTCTACATATTAAAACCAATCGTTTTCTTCTTGGACTTTCTTCTTCCAAAAGATTTAAGCATGCTTTATTTAAATTTTAAACAAAAAAGACATTTTTCCATTAAGGAATAACACTTAATTCTGGCCGATAAATTAAAAGAAATAATTTTATCTGTAAACTATTCTATATGTAAATTTATTTTTTAATTTTGAACCTATTTCTAATTGAGAGTTATCAAAATGTCAGTTAAACCAGAAAATCAACTTTAAACCAAGATAAGAAAATGTGAAGTAATGTTAATTTTGCTCCGTAATTCGAATACGTTTAAAGGCAGCGAACTGTAAAACTAAGCCAAGTTGATTCTAATTTCAGAAGCAATACCTGGACAAAACAAATCAGCAAATCTAGAATTTAAATGAATCACAACAGTCGATTTCGAAATTTAAATCGACAATACCTAAATTGAAGAAATCAAAAAAAAGCTGGCTTTTTCTTATAGAACTTTTCTAATAATTCTTGATGATACTTGGTATGAGTTTTACGATTCTTGATTGATGTTAAACAATAAAAAATCACTAAGGAAAAGAATTTTTGAAAATTCCCCGAAAAAAAGTAAAAATTGAAGCTTTGACAATTTTTTATTCATGTTTATAAAATGATGCTTTTTAAATCCCTACCAGGTAGAGACTTAATTGAACTTCTAAATAAATAAGTTTGACTTAAAATCTCTTATAGAGGAGTTGTTAGGTTTTGAAAACACCAAAAGTCTAGCTAGGGTTTATTATTTAAGGCACCTTGCAGTTTAGAGAATAAGTTTGATTGAAAATCATTATGTTAATTCTAAGAATGGACCTGGTTTAATTCCAAAATTTTTTTTTTAAGAAAAAGTCTTTTTATTTTTTCAAAAAATTAATTGACGAAAATTTACATAAAAAAAATTTTTTTATTTATATTCGAAAATATATTTGGTAAATTTTAAAAGCCTAGATACTAAAAAACTTTGTTCATTGTTATAAAGTAATTTACCCAATATAAATAATTAAATAAACAAAAAATAATGTGGAGAATATTTAGGATCAATCTTTTTCGTTAATAAAGAAATTTACATTTTGTTTTACTAATAAATAAAATTATTTTATATCCTGCTTTGAGAATGTTTAATTTTGTTAACGTTTCCATACGCAATTGAATTACGTGGGAGATAACCATATGAAATTCAACTCTATTAGTTGGTTAATAAAATTAGTCAATTAATTTTGAAAAAAAATTTGGCTAATTTTTCGAACCAAATAAGTCTTAAGAGAAAAAAAAAAATCTTCTTAAAAAAATATTAATTAAACATGTAATCGTCTTAAACAGCTTCCGGAAAATCTAAGCTGTTCTTAAGCATCGTCTTAAACAGACTGTTAATTTATTTTAGAAATGTGTTGGGTTCTTTATCAAAAAATTACTAAAAATTTTGGAAAAATATCATTATGTTAAATAAAGTAACAACCGAAACGACACGGATTTGATGACTTTTCTACACTTTTTATAAATCGTTTATGAAAAATATTTTCAAAAAGTTAAAAATAAATTAGAAAATAAAAAAGGCGATACATTAAAAAAATTTATTTTAAACATATTAGAATAAATTTCAACTTAAATGAGATTTATTGATATTTATCTGAGGTTACCAAATAAAAAGTCTAATATGAATTCTAATGACTCAACTTTAAATTTAATTTAATAAATTTAAATTTTGCCTACATCATTAAATCGACTCGGATGTTTGCGATTTAATTTTAAATAATTACTAGTTTTTTTTTAATTAGATTCTTTACGAAATTCCACTCAATTTTTTTTTAATATTAAATAATTTTTTTCAAAAGAGAAGAAAAAAAAAACAGGAAAATATTTATCCAACGCTTTTTATTTTATTTAAACTTTTGGGAGAAGAATTAAATAAAGAAAAAGTTTCATATTAGATTTGAAACAAACAAATAAAGTCCTGATATTTACCTTAAAATTATTATTACGATTGTAAAACATGACGTAAAATGTTATTTTAAAAATTTAAGTTTTTTAAATAAGATAAAACGTTAAATTTTAAAATAAACACAAAATTAATGGTAAATATCATAAACCCTCTTTGCCGTTCTATTTTGTTTTAAGAAATGACCTAACTGAATAAAAAATAAATAAACAAAAAACTGTTACTAACCACTTTTAATAACATTAAATTCTCACAAAATAAATATCCCAAGGTTTTAGAAAAAATAAATAAAGATACTTTGACTTGAGTCATTTGAAAAACAAAAGTCCTTGGTTACCAAAAAAAAAACTACAACTATTGGAATATCAATCAAATAATTTTTTTGCTTTTCTTTTCTTGAGATTCTTTAAAAAAATTAGAATTTTAAATTCATTTTTTAAATTTTTTTTCTGCTCCAAACAATCTAGGATAAGAAAACAGAAATTGAATTTTTTTTCTTTATCCAAGAATTAAATGGCAGCCCTATAAAAAAAAATAAAAAAATTATTTTATTTTTTTAAGGTTTAATTTTTCAAAATTAAAAATAAAAGTAATTTTTTATTTTTAATTTTATTTTCATGAGTTTAGTTGAGTAATATATCGTGACATTAAGACCTGAAGGTAACCCATTACAAAAACTATAAAAAATAAAAATAAGAGATATGAAAGTTATTAAAAAGTTAGTTTTAATCTTTATAATTAACTCATTTAATTCGCGAGTTACGAAAAAAAAATAACTTTTTTACGAAAAGCAAATAGTTAAATAATTTTTACTAAGTCTTTTTCGAAACCATGTTTTTCTTTTTCATATTTATTAGAGTCAATATGTCAATTGGCATAGAGAATTTAAGCACTTTAAAAATTTTTCTTATTTAGCTGGAAAATATAATTCAATTTTAGGCTCTGGATTAATTTGTCAAAATGATAAAAAAAAAAAGGATTATAGAGAATTTATCAAAATTTTAAGTTATTATCAGAATTTTAATGCCGAATCTTAAATAAATTAAATATAAATCAGAATTTTAAATTAGTTTATTTTTTCTAATCCAATTTATTTCAAATTTTGAAATGATGTTTGTCGTAATCCGTCTAAGTCAAAATAAACATCTTGTATTTCACCTTTAAGTTAGATAACTATGAATACGTCGAACTTTCTACTGGAGAAAATATGATTAACATTGTTATCCTGATTTTATTGGGTAAATATTTTGTTTAAATTCCTTATAACGTATTGTCTCGATTTTAAGAACATGTCACTATAATTATAGTGACATGTTCTTAATTATCGAACAATGGATTTCAAAACGCTATAAGGACATGTTGCTAATAACGAAAATGGGTAGAAAATGAGGTTTTTTTGAAATTTTAGTTTCGAAATTAACGACATGTCACTAAAGGTTAGTGACATGTCATTAATGGTCAATGACATATCAAAAAACCTGGAAAGTAGTGGAAATAAAAAATTTTTATTTTTTTTTAATTTAGGATAGTCATTACTTAAATTATCTTAATCTTTACTTTGTATCTGAAATTTCAAAGCTGTTCCGAATGGTTAAGTACCTTTAAATATTTTTTAATTTTTTTTCACCCTTTTTTATAACAATTTTAGAGCATTGTTTTAACGGTATTGCTTTTTTAGTGTATATTCGTAACTTTGATTTAGATACTTAGAAAATGAAATACAACAATTCGTATTTTTTTTTTAAACAGTATATTATTTTTTTTAAAGTAAAGATAAAGATAATTTAAGTAATGACTATCCTAAACTAAAAATTTCACATCTTCTAAATTAAAAAAAAATAAAAATTTTTTATTTCCACTACTTTCCAGGTTTTTTGATATGTCATTGACCATTAACGACATGTCACTAACCGTTAATGACATGTCACTAACCTTTAGTGACATGTCGTTAATTGCGAAACTAAAATTTCAAAAAAACCTCATTTTCTACCCATTTTCGTTATTAGCAACATGTCCTTATAGCGTTTTGAAATCCAGTTTTCGATAATTAAGAACATGCCACTAATACCGAGTACTCGTAATTAGTGACATGTTCTTAAAATTTAATTTTTAAGAAAACTTGAATTAAAAATTTAAGTTAATCTTTTTCTAGTTTATTTTAATATATACAATTGACTCGGAATTATGATACCGACTTGGTTATGATAATATACGGGAGACCACGGAAAAAAAATGTATTGTTCCGAAAAAATTACTGAGAAATTATTACTTAGGAAAAATTTACTTTATTCAATTTTAAGGAAAAAATTCATTTTTTAAAATAGGAAAATTTTACTTAAATAAAAATTTCATTCTGTTAAAAACAAATTAAACCGGTAATTTTTTCCTAATAGACTTTTTCACAACAAATTTTTATCTTAGAGACTAATAAATATTTTCCAATGTAAAATACAGATACAAAATAAATAAAAAATTTAAAATCTCATTTAGTTACATTTTTTTAAATGTTTAAACTTTTAAAAATTGTAATCAATGTAAAGAAATCCGTTCTTTGTATTTAAGCTATCAAAAAAGGAACTATCAAAAAAGATCAGAGACTAGACCATCTAACTGATAGCTACATAAAAAACGGACTAGAAAAGTCTGTTCCAATTGTCGTTAGGCTAGTAAGTGAGTACAGAAGAGCATTAAATGCTTTGAACGGTAATACGCCAACCCCTCTTTCGAATGCATATTTAACTTTCGAACCTTTTTTTCAATATTAATTTTTTATGTTTTTATTCATGTTTTTCTTGTATTCCTCTATTTTTTTCTTATTTTTCTTTGTCTTAATTTGCTTATTTTTATTTTATTTTTTTTATATATTTATTTTATAGTTGATCTTATTTTATTTTAATATACTTTTTCCTTTTTTAATTTAATTTTGCTGAAGGAGCTTAAGCTCGATCAGTTTCTACTAAATAAATAACTTAGTGGACTTAAAGACGAGTTGACTTTAAATAAATTTTTTTAAAGAATTTTCTAAATTTCATTTAAGTTAAAACTACTTTTTTTTATGACTATCTTTAGAAAAGCTTTATCTTTGTTTGAGTCAAATAGAATGAAATATTAAATAATCATTTTGATTGTACCTTTTTAACGAAATGATTAATGAGGTCTTCTTTTTTATTTAGGACCAGCATAAGAAGCTTATATTCAACAAAATTCGATTAAAACTTTTTTTAAATTGGTTTTAAATTGATTTTTAATTGAATTTAGGCGACATTATATTAATAAACCTAGTTTTATTTTACAATACCAACCAGCGTATAAAAAATTTACTTTTATGGTTTAATTAAAATTTTCTTTTTTTTAAACAATGACACACTTTTCAAATATTAAAAAAAAAATTTGATAAATTATATTTAAAATAGCAAACCTTGTAATTAGAGTTGCATAGCGGCGCCCACAATTTAAAGGTGAGCTCTATTTAACCAAATGAATAAAAAGAAAGATTTATGATTCAAACTTAGAGGTAAAGGTCAATTTTAGAACCCACACAATTTTTTAAATAATCTTTTTTTTTTTAAAAAACTTTCGAAAAAAATTTATATATTTTTTAAATTAAAAGAATTTCAATACTTTTATAACTAATTGACTTGATAAAAAAAAAATTTAAATTTGATTTTCTATTAAACCTTAAACGAAAAAAAGAGTTCCGTTTTCAAAATAAAAGCATACAAATTTACACATTTCCTTTTATTTTGAAATTTTTTAAAAATTCAATAATGCGTGCCTTTTTTAGAATTATTAAAGCTCGAATTAATTGTCGATGTAAGTCATTAATTCGGAAAAATTAATCACAAAATTATTAGATTAAAAATCATTTACCGTTTTATATTAATATTTTATAGCCATTGAAAGGAACACTTACGTAATCGTATATTAGGGAAACGAATAGAAATATCAATACCTTTTTAGTCGCTTTTTTCAAAATAATTTTAATGAATTTTTATTAAAATGAAAATAAAAGTTTACTCAAATTTCTTAAAAATGTGAAATTTTACAATTGTTTTAAAATTTTGATAGTTTCATTTCAAAATATAAATAATTGCTTTTTGATATAAAAAAGATATTTTGCGTCTTGATTCAAATTTATAACTCGAGTTTTATTAAAGGCTTTGATAATTTGATCGAGCTATAAATTTTTGGCCTAAGGTAAGTCAAGTTTTATACATTTATTTTCTTCGAAAATTCGAATCATGATTTATCATTATTTAAATAGTCTTTTTTTTTCGTGTCAAATTATTATAAATTGAAATGTAAATTTTTCGAATTAAAAAATCATTAATTCTTAATTAGTTTATAAATTTTAAAATTTTACAAATCGTTTACTCTATGAATCATTCAAAAATTTCAAAATTGTTAATATTTTTTTGAATTTATAAGCAAAAACTAAAAGACTACCTTCATTCCAAAAAGCTTTTTGAAAAAAATATGTTATGAATAAAATTTATAATAAACTCTTTAGTGAAGTAGCTATACAAGTTATAATTTTATTTTGAGAAATTAGGATTTAATCAAGGAGACAAAATCGAAAATTACGGTCTTGTCGGTTATGTGACTCCGAAGTCAGCTAATTTCTAGACTCGATAACGATATCGGTTTGGTAAATCTTAAGTAAATTTCGGTAAATTACCATATATACCGATATTTTTCAAAAAATTAAGATTGTTACATTACCGTTTTTTTGTAATTAAATTAATTAAAAAAAGCTTTTTATGTGTTTAAATACAAAAATTTTTTATTTAAACACAAAATTGTTTAAAAACAAAAATGCATAAAAACTCTTTTCTAATTTATTGCTTTAGACCAATGGTTTTAACAAAAATTAATTTTTGAAGCCACTTTTTGGAGTCACAAAAATTTTTTTTTGGTCACCTAAATTTAAAAAAAAATTTTTTTTTTTTAGATTTTGTTTTGATTTTTACCGCAAAACCCCAATTTTTTTCCCGGTATAAAGACGAAAATTTCGATTTTGTACCATGGTCCAAAGGTGTTTTTGTATACCCTTTTTGATAGAAAATTGTCACGGTATAAATTATGTTTTTATCCATAAAAATATTTACTTTTTAGATTATTTTCAGTAATTTATCAAAAAATGTATACAGACATAGAATTGTTACATGG
The DNA here is from genome assembly GCA_002922825.1 of Brachionus calyciflorus. Taxonomy (NCBI): domain Eukaryota; kingdom Metazoa; phylum Rotifera; class Eurotatoria; order Ploima; family Brachionidae; genus Brachionus; species Brachionus calyciflorus. Next base: position 351,534 of record NTPY01000149.1, read on the forward strand.
TACAAAACTGAAACCAACAATTTGTACCAGGTACTAAAAATAGGGTTTTACGGCAACGCATAACTCATGCCTCTTAAGGAGACTGAGAAGCTATGCAGCATTTACATTTAATTTTTTAAGCTTTTTAAAAAAAATAAAACGCATTCTTAAAATTATGACCAATACTTCTCCCTATCGATGTTTTTCTGTCAATTGATCGGTCATCTTTTTAAAAATTGGTTACCTGAACGACTGGCCGCCAACTCAGTTAAAACGCTTAGCTGAGATTTCTAATCTATACGCACAATTCGCTCAATTAAAAACAATAAGAGAAAATTATTTTGATTTAAAACAATGTTCTTCTTTTTGGTAAAATTTTTATTCGTCCAACGTTTCGAAACGTCGGACGAATAAATATTTATTTTAATTTTAAATCGATAAAATATGCTTAATTTTTAAAACAATGTGTATACATGAATTTTTAATTGCATAAAAAATTAAAAATTTAACGAATCGAGCGAATTGATTGAAAAAAAAATTAAAGTTATCCATTAAATAACATTTTCAAATGCAATCGTTTAAATGTTGCATTTTTTGCAAATATTACATTTATTGCTTTAGTTGCATATTCATCTCCATTCATCAAATGCAGCTGTTTTTTCGAATATACAGATATGTTTAAAGTCAGACTTGAATCAAGATGAAACATGTTCATCACTCCATTTTCTTAAGAAAGAATAAGTGTTACTTTTTTCACACTTCATTACCAGGGACGACCAAAAGTTGCGATTTTTGAACTTTAAGCTAATTTTTCTCTGGTCAGGGAGACCAAATCTAAAACTTAAAGTTATTCATTAGCCCCAAAACCACTCAAAGAATTAACAATAACCATCAAAATTTTTTTTTTACTTAAGCAACCAAGTATTCAGCTAACTCGATCGCAACTTTTGGTCGTCCCTGTTCATTACGATTTTACTAAATATAGATTTTTTATAAGTTATTTTTGAGTTAAAAATGAAAATTGAAAAATCAAAAAATATGAGTTTAATGGTAAAATAACGGCAAAATAAAGTTTTATTACTATTACTATTTACAATTTAAAAAAATTACTTTGCAAAAATTTTTCAAATTTCAAAATTTTTTTTTCAAATTAAATCAAATCATGAAATTTTTTTGTGCATTTGCAAAAAATAAAATTGAAAATAGTAAATTGTAATTGTAATAAAACTTTATTTTGCCAAAATAACGATGACAATTATAAAATTTTTGAACTCACTCCCATAAAATTATTCAAAATATAATTTTATGGGAGAAAGTTTGGATGACTTTAAATTGATTATTTGTAAACAAATTTCTCAGCCAATTTGTAATTTTTACCTAAGGTTTTAGGTTGCAATTTTCTAATTAATTTAAAAAACTTGTATGTTTTTGGTTAATTTAAGTACTCAAGCAATCCAAAATAAACCCTAAATAAATTTAAATTTTTTTAATTAAAAAAAATTACAATTAAATTCTTATGAGTTTTTCATTTAAAAATATTTAAGTGCAATAAAATTATCGTTTAAACGAATACATATAAATCAACTCAATTTAAAGCAAAGAATAGATATGTCATAGTAAATTTTGATAATTCGGAAACCTAACAAAGATAAAATAATTGATAAATTTCCAAGAACTTATTCTTTTTTTAAACAGAAACAAGATTCTTCTTTACAATGATTTTTTTTACAGCCAAATTGATTAAGGATTGAGATTGCTAGGTCCTTTTGAAAATAAATATTTTATAAAATTTGCACACAAAACTTTGAAGATCCATAGCTCTGTGAATACTTAATCTTTTTCGATCAGAGTTGGGAAACTGAAACTTAGAATCATTTTTTACACTGTTTTGAGTTACAAAACTTAGAATTCAGAATAAAAAATAACGTAGGTAGTGGATTTATCTTTAAAAATTTGTCAAATTTAATTTTTTCAAAAATTAAAAAAAATTTCATATAAAAACCATGAAACGTTTATTTTTTTAAAATATTTCTAGTAAAATAAAAGTTTCGTTTTTTTTTAAATAACTGAATTTAACCGATTTTTGAAAGTTACTAAAAAACTGAAACTGACTGATAACTGATTTCTAAATAACCGATACTGACTGATAACTGAAAATTAAAAAATCTGATTAACTGAAACTGACTGATAACTGAATTTCATGTAACTGATCCCAACTCTGTTTTCGATTAATAAACTAAGTTTTTAAAGAAAAAATGTTTCTCTATCGATTGAACCAATTTACAGCCAAATCGATTAAAGTTTGAAGATGCTAGGTACTTTTGAATTAATAATTATGAAGCAATCACCCCTGTAGAAGTCTCAAATGACTCTAAAATATAAATTACTTTCTCAAAATACAAGAGATTTATTAATTGAATTTTAATTTATTAAAATTTTAAATACAAAAAAAAATATGATTCGAAATTGAATTCATGTCTTGTTGGCTTTTTAAACGATTACAAATTTTTCATTGTTTTGCCACTGAGCTCAATTTTGTACAATTTACAATTTAGATTCTCATTTTATCAAATCTCATTAAAAATAATTTTAAAATTTTTTTATGAATCAATTTTAATTTGTTTGATTTTTGTTCTACCAATAAAAAAATATAAAATTTGAAAAGCCATTTCGAATATTTCAACCAAACTAAGAAAACTAATACCGAGAAAAAGACCAGCAATACCACCTAAATTTGATAATAAGCCAACAAAATCGATACTTTCTTTTTCAATTATTTCCTCATAGTTTAGAGTTTCATAATATAAATTAATAAGTGTCAAATCCTTTTTCATTTGGCGTCTATTTGTTCCTGTAAAATTATAAAAACTGTTTAAATCTTCATTATTTTTTTCGTTTATAAAGTCATTAAATGAGTAAAGTATATTGAATTTCATACTATTACATTCCAATGGACATTGTGGTAGACATATTTTTTTTAAAATGCTTGAATCACTCAGATTATTTTTAATTATAGGGTCATAACATTTAAAATCTGTATAGCTAAAGCATGGTTTAATAGATTGATCACCAAAAAATGCATAACCCCCATAAAAACATTTACATTCTTGAATAATTAAATCTTGAAAACATAAATCTATACACAATTTTTGATTGTAGCTAATATTCTTTGAATGTATTAATTTGTAAAGCTTAAAATTAAACGCATTAGGATTACTTGTATCACCATCACAATTTGAAAAAGGCTTTGGTTTATGTGTTTTAAATTGTCTCGATATTGCGAAGTTAGTCTCAATGCCAGGAGAGACGGTTAACGGATCAGCTGTTATTGGGCTAGTCGTTTGATTATGTATCATGACAATAGCTCCAATACTAGCGAATAAACCCTCAAGTCCATCAGCAAGGCTTATATTCAAAATAATACTTAAAGAATTCTGCCATCCCGTTCGGTCTACACTTATCAATTTTTCTCTATTTGCGTTAATTTGATAACAATTGCCGTACAATTGATGATAATAATAAATCCAATATTCTTCCGATTTACAATCAATCGTTGATAATTTACAATTTATTATTAATTTCTTAAATGTATCACCAAATTTATATGAATTAGATCTTAATTCATCATCGGATAAGATTATTTTTCTAATTGTATAATATTTAATATAATCAAAATAATTAGAACCCAGTGGTATTTCAAGAGATAAATTATTTATAAATTCAGCAGAATACTTAGTAGTGAAATAATTTGTATTACAAATTGTAATTGTTGGAAAGATTGCATTTGTTTCTGTAATTACTTGAATTTTACTTGTTGTTTCAAAGCTAAAATAGTTCAAAATACTTTGAACAATCATAAAGCCGCATAAACCAGTTGATATTATGGTGAATATAATCCACATTAATCTAATCGCTAATTTATCAGACCGAATTATGCTGGGGATACCATGGCTGGTTGAGTTTAATAGAGTTTCTTCAATCACTTGAATTAATTTTTTAGACATTTTCAGGTTTTGAAAAATAATGATTTTATTAAATTTTTTTCAAATTTTATATTTTTAGCAAGTAAATTTTTTGTTTGTTTTAAGTCTGATTTTTTTTAGCAATTTCCTCCATTTATTCAGAAAAATAAATAAGTTGAACTTTTTATAGAAAAATTGATGTAATTTCCTCAAATTTGATGCCATTATTTTTGGTAAAATGTAAATAAAGATTTAGAAAGTAAAATGAATGATAGTTTTTATAATTTTTTATCGGAAAACGCATCTTGAATCAATAGATTTTAAAATTAAATACGTTTTTCTGCGCAATATTTTGAAAAGTTAAATTTTAAGTTAAAGAGATGGGTAAGCAAGAAACTATATTAAACTTTTGCCTATCTGATTATTTGTAGTATTTTTTACCAAGCGTCATATGACGCTATTTTATAATTTCAAAACCAACGTCATTTATTGAGATTTTATAGATTTTTTGATTATTTACCAAGCGTCATATGACGTCATCCGACGTTGGTTATGAAATAAATAAATGACGTCCATGAAAATTTTTCCAATAAACTCTAAACAGGAAAAATTTATATCAAAAACGTGAATTAAATTTGTCAAGCATGTCAATAACCGTTAATAATCTATTTCAGAAATTAGTACTTCATTTTATTTTATAAAATATCTAATAGCAGAAACATGATCTTAAAAGAAAATATTTAATCTTGTGATGTCGATTCATCAATAGATTTTTTTTTATTTTCTTTAGGATATCAATAAAAAATATGGATTTGAAAAATTTATGCAAAGAATATTTTTTTTTATTTTAAAATCAATTTGTCAAGGAAATCTAAATTTAAAGAGGACTAAGAAATCAATTATTTTTTTTTGTTCAAATAATTTTTTTCTAAAATTAACTAATTTATATCTTTTTCTTTATTAAATAAATGATATTAAACTGATACGTTTGACTTTACGTTCGATTTACAACTTTTAATTTCAAATCCTTTTATTTTAACTTTGCAAAAATAAAATGTCATCAGCTAAACTCACAAAATCAAAGTCAAATAATGAATTTACAATAGACGATGATGAAAACGACTTAAAAGAGTGTAAATACTATCCGGTGGCAGCCAAAAATTATTCTGCTAGACCATCTAAAAATAGCAATTTTTCAGACGATGACGAAGAAGATGACTTGCATGCTCTAGAAAAACAGTAAGTTCTTAAATTAATTTCTCTTATTTTATCAATATATATTAAAATTGATTAATTAAATCAGCATAGAAAAAGAAAGCAAGAGATCAAAAACCAGATTTTACAATTCTGTTTTTATTGCAATTGTCATGTTAATGGTAACCATAGGTAAATAATTCAAAATACTTTTTAAGCTTTTGGAATTATAATTAATAAAATATTTTCTAAGTTTTTATTTTAATTGGTTACAATAATATTACACCAGGTCCAGGACCAAGCAAAAATGAATCATGTGAAACATTAATTAATAAATATTTTAAACAATTAAGTTTAAGTAATAGAAATTTTTATTTTTTATTTTTTTTTTAAATTAAATCTTTTCCCATAAAGCTACTGGAATTAATTCGTTGACAATTTTGTTTCTATTGGTTTTCATAATAGCCAATAATGTAATATTGAATCTTAATTTGAAGTCGATGATTGAGAAAAAGTTTAGGAAAAATGAAATGGTTCTCAAGTATTATTGTATAAAAAATAATATTAGTAGAAAGACGAGCAGGACTGGTTCGAAATTAAGCTATGTTCAAGAAGTGAAGCCCAAAGGCTCTGTTGTACGAAAAAATTAACATTTTTTTAATTTATTTTTAAAATTTTGTTTGATTTGTTAAACGATATGTTTTTTTTCTTTTTTAAAGTAAAATTTAATTAATATTTTATTTATATTAGGATTGATTGTTTCACTAGTAATTTAAATCAATAAAAAAATTTAATCTAAAATATTTTAAAATTATTTTTTACATTAACGACTTAGTATCATTACGTATTTTTTTTATTTTAATAATTTTAGGATCAGATCCTTTGGAAGTATGCTAATGTAACACCACTTCATAAAGGAGGTTCTAAGCTTTCTCCAAAAAATTATCGCCCAGTCTCACTTACTTGTATTTTATCTAAAATTTTTGAAAGTTTAGTAAAGGATTTCATGCTTAAGCATCTTTTAGATAATAATTTAATATCTAAGTCACAACATGGTTTCCTTCCTAGGAAATCGTGTCTAACTAATCTTTTAGAAACAATCGACATTATTACAGAAGCTTTAGCGAATGGTTATCCTATTGATATAATCTATACCGACTTTGCAAAGGCCTTTGATAAAGTTTCTCATAGGAAACTATTATTTAAACTAAAATATTATGGATTTGGAGATAGGCTTATTAAATGGATAAAGTCTTTCTTATCTGGGAGAAAACAGAGAGTAGTACTTGGTGAGACTATCTCTGAATGGGTAGATGTTGATAGTGGTGTGCCTCAAGGTTCAGTTTTGGGACCTTTATTATTTATAATTTACATAAACGATATGTTAGAAATCATTTCGAATAGCTGCGAGGCCTATGCCGATGATACAAAAATTTTATCGATTATTAAAAGTTTCGATTCAATTATTAAGCTACAAAATGATTTAGATAACGTCTGTAAATGGTCAAAAGACTGGTCTGCTGAACTAAATGTAGATAAATGTAAAATAATTCATGTTGGTAATAATAATACAAAATTTGATTATATGATGGAATCACAGCCCCTTACTAAATCTGACTGTGAAAAAGATTTGGGTATTTATATTCAGAGTGATTTAAAATGGGACACACAAATCAAATATGCTACATCTAATGCAAATAGAGTACTAGGGTGCATCAGAAAATCGTTTAAATATCCACAACCTGAGGTAATTAAATTACTTTATACGTCACTTGTACGCCCTCATTTAGAGTATGCCATTAGCTCTTGGTGTCCGTTTCTAGAAAAAGATATTAAGGAATTAGAAAAGGTACAGCGCAGAGCAACAAAATTAGTACCTAAACTACGTAATTTAGAGTATCATGAGCGTTTATCAAGAATGAATTTGACGAATTTAAAGACAAGAAGGTTGCGAGGTGATCTCATTCAGATCTATAAGATTATAAATTGTTTAGAGTGCATTAATTTAAAAAAAGGTATTAATTATAATCTGAATTGTAGTTGCTCGTTAAGAAAATATAATTTTAGAGGACATAGCCAAACTTTAGTTCGTGAACTTGTCAAAAACTGCTCGTCGAGGTTTTATTTTTTAACAAATAGAATAGTGAACCATTGGAATCAGCTCCCAAATGAAGTGATTGAATGAAGCAAGAAATATCAACTGTTTTAAAGCCAAGCTTGATGAATGGTTGTCGAAACATATGGAAACGACTGCTAAAGCTCAATAGAGCTCTGCTTGGGGAAATTTTCCCAAGTTGCAGTATTTTATATTACTATATATATTACTATATCCTTCTTTTCAGTCTAATAAAAAATAAATTAAAATGATAATAAAAGTACAATTTTCGAATTTAAAAGAAAGAAAAGTATTTAATAATTTTCTTTTTTTAAACAAAAACTAAATTTTTTTAAACTCAAAGTTTGAGTTTAAAAAAATTAGTTTTTGAAATTTGTTTTTAAAAAAATTAGATTGATGAATTAGTTTTTGAGTAAAGTATAAAATAAATTACAAATTTTGAATTGAAGATTTTATTTTGCTTAAAGTTTTGTATATTGAAAAAAAAAGTGCTTCATTGAGATGACTATTTTGAATTTATGTAATTCTTGCTTAATTAATTCGTATTTTAAACGATACCTCAAATAATTCTCTAAGAGTCTCAAGATTGAATCTAGCATGCATGTCCGAAATTTTGTTTTTATTGGGAAGAATTCGATATGCCTGATAATTTTATTTTGGATTCCTTGAAGTTCGGACAAGATAGTGGAATAAATGAGTAGTCAAAGATCGATCTGATAAAGCTTTTATGTGCTTCGTTTCGGTTTTTTTTCTATTTGTTTTAGTTATTTATTTGTGAGCTAAATGTAGAGACTTTTCGCGTAAAGTTGCAATTTACCAAAAGCTTTTTTTAAGTCAAAGAAAACTGCACCTTTCTGCGAATTCTTTTCTGTTGAAACCATTTATAATAGCTTGACTTAGTCTAAAATTATGGTCTTAGGTGTTCATTTTACCTTTAAATCCAGACTGGCAGCTTGTAAGCATTAAATTTTCCTCCACCATTACGCAATACTCTATCTGATCAGAAAATTGTATAATTAACGATTTCAAAGCAGTTTTTCGGCTTTAAGAAGGTTTCGTTTAAACTTATTATGCCTGAGTTGATTTACCAGAAATTATTTTTAAGCAGCTTAACATATTTGTACATTTTTAAAAGTTATATCGCGATATTACTTTAAAAAATGTACAAAGATGTTATGTTCCAAATTAATCCTTAGAAATGTTTGATTTTGATAAAAACGAGATGTATAATTTGCTTAAAATATTTCTAAATAAATAATAAAAAACTGGTTCAACCCAGAGATAGGGAATCGTGAAATGAGACTCGAGTCTTATTTGGTTGAAGTTCAACCAAATAGACCAAATAGTCATCTCAATGAAGCACTTTTTTTTCAATATACAAAACTTTAAGCAAAATAAAATCTTCAATTCAAAATTTGTAATTTATTTTATACTTTATTCAAAAACTAAATTTTTTGAAGTTCAACCAAATAAAAAACTCCTGATTTTGCTGAGACTGTATTAGATTAATTCGAATGAATTATTATTTTTCTACTTTAAGAAATAGAACTACTTTTTATTCATAAAACGCATCATTTTTTAATTGATTTTGAATTCCAATTATTAAGTTCGATTAAGCTACCAAGTATTTGGTTTCGTGCTCTTGCTCTTTTAATACTAAGAAACTAAATCAGCGAAACTTTATGATCCTTCTCACTTTTTTGAAAAATTTTAATTTTCAATTAAAACATGCCTTTGGGCTCTATCATAAAATATTTTGGGTTAAACAATTTTTTTTACGCATGACTCAAGATAGATAAAATGACTAATTCTCAGAAAATATTTCTTTCTCGGTATTTCATGGTTTAAAGAATCTTTTTAAAAAATAGCAAAAATTTTGTTAAAATAAAAAAGAAGACAAAATTTAATAAAAAATCTGAATCATTGAAATTTTCAATTTGATTTTTTTCTCTTCCATAATATAAAGTTGCCGTAGTAGCTATCATTATCAAGCAAAGCAACACAACAAAAAAATTGCTTAAATTTCAAAAATTGAAAAATTCATGCACGCATTTCTTTTGAAGTTTAATCAAAAAGAAAATTGAATTTTTTTTTTAAATTCCTCATAATTTTTTTCTAATATATGGAAAAAAATCAGCCACGAAGTAAAAAAATATTCACCTATAATTTAAGTTAATGAGAAATATTTTTCTCTTTTTTTTAGAAAATGACTAAAGAAGAGGATGAGTCTACAACATTTAACTCAGGATCTATTATAACTAAAACTATTGTTTTGACTTCTTTGGTCTGGTTGTTAGTTGGTTTAAGTTTTTTTTATAGTTTAAATAGCAAAAAAGTTTTAGTATCTGATTCATGTCGACATGAGATACACTCACTAGAATCACAATTATTAAAGCAACAAGAAAAATATAATGAATTAGTTAAATTGTTGCCTAGGGATAGAGTTGAACGTGAAGTTCCGGCTATGACACCAAATTCTGAACAACTATTAAAACCAGAAATCAATTATGTCAACAAAAATATTCAAGTTTTTCTTGTCCAAGGCCCAGAAATGGAAACAACTCGTAATCAAAACGACACATCAGAATGGATTAGAGAAGACTTTTCTAATTTGCCTACAAATCCACCTGAATGGCCTGGCGAAAATGGAAAAGCTGTAGTCATGCCTGAACATTTAAAAGAAGAATCTAAGGAAAGATTTAAAGAGAATCAATTTGATATTGTTGCTTCTGATATTATTGCTTTAAATCGTACTATACCTGATCAGAGATCACAAGCGTAAGATTTCCTTTTTTCTAAGCTGTTTTCTTATTTAGCCAAATTTCAAACTCACTCAAATTTTTCATATCATCGAAATATTAAAAAAAATAAAACTACATATAATTTAGATAATCAAGCTTGATTTCTTTTTTTTAAGTTGCAAAAACCGAGAATATCCAGTAGATTTGCCAAATACAAGTATAATAATTGTATACCATAATGAAGGAAATTCAACTTTATTACGTGGTTTGACGAGTATTGTTAACAAAAGTCCATTACGTTATTTAAAAGAAATAATATTGGTTGATGATGCGAGTGTAGATAGGGAATACTTACACGGTCCATTAGACGAGTTTGTCAAGACTTTACCAGTACCGGTTAAAATAATTCGTAATCCAACTCGAATAGGTTTAATGAAGGCAAGACTTAAGGGTGCTGATGCTGCTACAGGAGATACTATGACATTTCTAGATGCTCATATTGAATGTACTAATGGTTGGTTGCCACCACTTTTATTCGAAATCAAAAAGAACAGGTAAGTCAAAATTTTCTAAAGAACCGACGAGTAGAGAAAGAAAAAAAAATTTAATTTAGAAAATCAGTGCCTAATCCAATAATTGATGTTATATCGGATCAACATTTTGGATATTTAGCCGGTTCCGAAAAGACTTATGGTGGATTTGATTCAAAGTTTGTGTTTCATTGGGTACCTATACCAGAAAGAGAAACTATGAGACGAAATGGAGACGAGTCTTTACCTTTAAGGTTTTTTGAAATTAAATTTTTTGTCTTAAAAAAGTCTAAAATTTTCTTTATTCTGTCGGAAATTATTTTTTTTATTAGAAAAATTTTTTTTTATTTATTCTAAATTAAGAAAATCTGTTTCTTGTCCAGTTATAGATGCAATTAGTGATAGGAATTTTTCTTATATTCGTTCACATGATTCAGTTCATGGTGGTTTTGATAATAGATTTAATTTTCGCTGGTTTCCAGCAACCAAACGGAAAAATTCTTTTAAAGAAGCATATGGATATTTACCTTTTAGGTTTGAAGATTTAAATTTTCGCTTTTTTTTTATTAAAACACAATATAATTTTCAATGCTATTTTTTCACTTAAATTTAAATGAGAACACTAAATAACATAAGTGGCTTAATCTAACATCAAAATAATTTTATTCGTTTATATTTGACTCGTTAAATAACCAAAAAAGAAAATTTTAGGCTATTTAAAAATTAATTAGAATTCAAATTTTAACATTCAAATTTCTTTAAAAAAGTTAAAATTAATTTTAACGTTACCATCAAAAATAATTTTAAATCAACTCTTTAATATTTTTTATGGGAACTTTTTTCAAGCCGACTACAGTCGACTGACTATTTTCGACCATTTATTTCACCAATAATATGAACTTTTTCGTCATAAAATCAGATTAAAATACAAAAACTAATTTTTTATAATTAAATTTCTTCATTACCTTTTTCTTTTTCAAAAAATTTCAAATTATTGGTGAAATAAATCGACGCCAATCGACTTGTTTTCAAATATCAGTGGATTTCAATGCAAACTCCAATGGAAAATTTCCAATCACTTTCTTTTAGATTTATAAATCAAGGGTTTTTAAAAAAATTGAATTCTAACATAAACAAAATAAATTACTAAATACTAATAAATTTTTCGAATTTAATTTTAAAGAACACCAACAATGGCAGGTGGATTATTTATAATAGAACGTAAATTTTTTTACGAATTGGGAGCTTACGATGAAGGAATGGATATTTGGGGCGCTGAAAATTTAGAATTATCATTTAGAGTATAATAATTTTATTAAAGAAAATAAAAAAAAAAATTTTAAATTTTAATATAAATTTAGATATGGATGTGTGGAGGAACCTTATTAATTCTACCTTGTAGTCATGTCGGTCACGTTTTTCGCAAAAAGACACCTTATAAATTTCCAGGTGGAACTAACAAAGTTATATTTAGAAATACTCGACGTCTCATCGAAGTATGGACAGATGAATATACTCAATATTTTTTTAATGTTATGCCTGATTTGTTGAGTGTTGAAGCTGGAAATTTAACAAATCGTATCGAATTGAGAAATCAATTACAATGTAAATCTTTCAGATGGTATTTAGAAAATATCTATCCAGAATCTAATTTGCCTTTGTTTTATTATCATTTAGGAAGTGTAAGAAAATCTTTTGAAAATTTTTCATTTTTTTTTAGTTTTACATTTTTTTTTGTTGGTTCAAGGTTAAAAATGAAGAGTATAATTTTTGTTTGGATACTTTGAAGCGTAAAAATGGTGAAGATTGTGGCGCCTCGTCTTGTCATGGTAAAGGAGGCAATCAATTAATTGAATACTCAAGTAAACAAAATCTCTTAGCTATGGGTTTATGTTTGGATTCGCAAGGAATTCCAGGTGTTGTAAAATTAAATAATTGTAAAGATGAAAGTCTAAGTCAAATATGGGATTATGACGAAGAAAATAAATTCCTTAAAAATCGACAAACTGGTTTATGCATGGCCTTAAATGATCTGAGAAATTCGGTTGTTATTACAACCAATTGTGATCCAAGTAGAAAATCTCAAAAATGGTTATTTTCTAATCCCATGAAACTTACATCTCCTTAAGAAAAGTCAACAAAATAATTAATCAAAATCAAATATACCTTGTATCCCTTTTATTTTTTGTAATTTGTTATTTTAATGTTTCGATTTAATAATTTTTTTTTAATATTTATTCAAATTTTTAGTTTTAGCTTATTACTAAAAAATAAATTATATTCAAATATCTTAAAACTGTAACTCATGTCTTTAAGGCTAGAGTCTAAAAAAATTTTTTGGTTAAAAAATATTTAAAAAGCTATCTTTTCCAAATATTACGTGGAACATTGATATAAAAATTTAACAAAAAGAAACAGGTCACAAAAACGGCCAGGTCACTGGTCAAAAACGTGGAGGTGAAAAGATTGCAAATAGGTCAAATAGTCAAATTATCAGGGAGTACCCCCGGGAAAAAAAAAAACGCGTTTTCTTTCCCGTTTAAACACATTTTTTACTTTTTTGCAATAAACGCCAAAAACTGTTTCGTCTTTTGGCGTTTTTTATAGGAATTATTTTAACTAAAATTTTTATTAAAAAACGGAAATTAACATTACTAAAATATTGGGATTAAACTCACTAAAACGAAAAAAAGTTGTGTCCAATAATTTTTGTTTTTTTTACCTTGAACTTTTTTCAAATTTTGAAAATTTCTATTTAAACAAACGAAATTCAGAATAATTTCTCATTTAAATTTAATTAAAAAAAAATAAAATTTTTTTAACTTTGAATATTTCTTCTAATCTCTAAAAATTAAAATATAAAAATTATTAAAAAATTACTAATTTCAAAGAGTTATTTTTTTAAACCAAATCAAACTTTTTCAATTTAGTGCAGATTACCCGTATAAACGCGTTAGTTTATTCCTGAAAGAAACGCGTTTTTTTCCGAAAAAAAGTAACGTTTTCAAAACGGCAAAAAACTTAAAAAAACTTTTAAAAACGCGTCAATTTATTCGTTTTAACGCGTTTTTTTATGCGTTAAAACGCATTGTAAAACGCCGTTTTTTTATTTCTCGGGCCCTCTTTAACAGCCCATTAGACTTCAAATAATCTCTAATATACAACCACTCTAATAAACCTCAAATTACATCCTTTAAAATCTTGTAACCACAAAATTTTTCTTCTCAACTGAGAGTTGTTTGAGAATATTTTTCATAGTTGGCGATAATAAAATTGAGTAAATTTTGGTTAATAATTGTAAAAATTAAGTTAATAATCGTTCATTTTTAAAAATTCATTTTTGCTCCCTTTTTAGCTGATTCCACAATTTGTATAATCTAACACATTTTAAATAGATTTGCTTCTAACATTTTATATGAAAATTCGAGAAACAAAAAAAAAGGCTGTCCCTAAAGTCCGGACACAGACCAAAAAACAAGCACACTAAAATCAGGACACGGACCGATAGAAAAGCTCTAAGATCCGAACAAGGATCTGTATTTACTTAAATCCGGACACGGACAAATAGAAAAAATTTTTAATATTAAATTATAAAAATGTATTAACGTAAATGCTCGATTTTTATGACATGTCATTATTCCAAATAGTGACATGTCGTTATGTATCGAACAGTGGTTGAAAAAATCAATCTATGACATGTCATAAAACCCGAAAATAGGCCTTTTTTCGAGAAATTGGTAACCATTTTTATGACATGTCAGAAATATAGGAAATAAAGGGAAAAATGTATATTAAATTGGGCAATTAGATATATAAAAAAAATAAAAAGAAAAATTAAGGGACATAATATAAATATTAAATTGGGCAGGAAAAAAAGATAAGAAAATTACTTACCTAAATTTTCTAAAATAAATAAAAAAAAAATAAAAATTAATTGGTGTGAGATAAAATTTAAAAATTTTTTTTTATTTTTAAGAAAAGGAACGGTCATGTGAAAAACACAATTTAAAAAAAAAGTGTGTGAAAATAAAAAATTAACAATCCTCTATGAGGGATTAATTTTTTTTAAAACGTTCACTGTTCAAATAATTGAATATTTAAACTTTTTTTATATTTCGAAAAATATAACAAAACAAAAATTGATTTAAATTAAAAAAAAATCAAAGAAATAATAAACTAAGCGAATAAATTGATTAACGTTTTCCGAAATAATTGATCGATTGGGTAAGTTATTTTCTTTAATATATAATATTTATATTAAATTGGGCATATATTCTCTTTTTTTTTTTACTTTATTTCCTATATTTCTGACATGTCATAAAAATGGTTACCAATTTCTCGAAAAAAGGCCTATTTTCGGGTTTTATGACATGTCATAGATTGATTTTTTCAACCACTGTTCGATACATAACGACATGTCATAAATATAGGGTATCCTATAATAATGACATGTCATAAAAATCGAGCATTTACGTTACTTTAGTATACTGCAGTTAAGTCAAAATGTACTCATTCGATTTTTTTGTTTTTATTGGTCAAAAAATGATAAGGAATCCGAAAAAATACCTATTTTTCCGAGATTCCGAAAATTTACCGAGATATGATAGCGGTATTTTATAATCTTATTTAACTCTTATTTGAAAAAGTAAACCCCAAAATGAAAAACGGACTTCGAATTCGTGTTCTCCACCCTCTAAATAGTCAGAAAATTTCTTTTCAAAAATAAAAATTATTGACATTTTTATCAAAAATTTTTTATTCAGGGTTCAATTCTTTTGCGATTGGAAAGATTTTTTTTTAATCGATTCTTCATTCAAAACTGAACAAAGTTAGGGAAGCAGATTTTTGATTTTGGTTTTTAAATTTTCAAAAAAATTAAATAAAAATAAACACTTTTTTAAGAATTTGCTTTAGATTGAATTTAATCATTGAAAAAAAAATAAAAAAAGCAATAAAAATATCAAAAAATCAAAAAGGTGGAAAAAATTTTAGAAAAATTATTTTTAACCCTTATACTCTCCATTTAATTTGATTTATTCAAAAATACCAATTTTTCTGATTTATGGCTTTAATTCGAATAATTTCCAAAATTTTTGGAAAATATGTTTTTTTTCCCGGGTTTTTAATTGTTTATTTCGGTGTCAAAAGTTTAGTTTAAATTTAAGATCGAAAAATCAGAAAAAATTGTATTTTTGAATAATGTACGTAAATTTGCGTAAAATTTGTTAATTGGAATTATTTAATAGAAGTACTGCATTTCTCGCGAATTAACGGCGTACCCGTACCCGTACCTGTACCGGACCGTACCAAAAAAAAAAAAAATTTTTTTTAATTTTTTTTATATTTTTTATTTTTTTAAATTTTTCAAAAAAAAATTTTTTTTAGTTCGCCGACCGTACCGTATCCGTGTATCTACCGTACCGTACCAAAAAAAAATTTTTTTTTGAAAAATTTAAAAAAATAAAAAATATAAAAAAAATTAAAAAAAAAATTTTTTTTTTTTGGTACGGCTACGCTACGGGTACGGCTACGCCATTAATTCGCGAGAAATGCAGTATAAGAAGTAATGTACATTCAAAATGAGGAGTAACATAAAAGAGCTACACTGTAAATATTTTAGGTGGAAAATTTTCTACATAAATGTGTATCATAAGTTAACCACATATATGTATAAAAAAAATCTCAAAAATGAGAAAAAATAATTTCATAAAAAGTTTTCTTCTCATTTATGAGCACTCATTTGTTCATCGATTCACTTTTAAGAGTAATTTTCTCATAAATGTGGTCGACTTATAAAACACATATATGTAGAAAAATTTTCACCTAAAATATTTACAGTGTAGAGTAAGAGCTTTTTTGGAGTACATTTGTATGATTATAATAACTAAAATAAATTTTATGCACACGCATATATTGAAAATTTTCAAATTTCAATTATAAAATTGATCTTTTCGATTAATTTTGGTAAATAATCGTCGAAAATAATCGTTAAAAATTATTCTTCGCGTTTTTTTCTTTCTGACGATACCTAACTCGACCAAACACGTAACCTAAAACGAATTAAAAATTATTAAAAAAGCGTAAAAACAATAAAAAAGTAAAATACACCTAAACGAAATAACTATTCTTACCAACATGGATCAGCTTAAAATTGAAAAATACACTCAAGAGCTAAAGGCAAATCTAATAAATGACTTAAAAGCATTCAACAAGTTATCGAAATGGTGTAAAAAAATTCAAATTCGTATCGAAAAAAATATCTTTGAACTTTCTAAAATTCAAAACGAAACGTCTATTATTAATGGAAAACAGACTGTTTATGTCCCTAAACAACCTCAAAAAACAAAAATGGAAACGAATTTAGTCTCAAATCTTTTTAAAATATTAAACGAGATGATAAGCTAGATAAATATATTCAAACAGACGATATTTATGAACAAAATTACGAAAGAAAATACCATGATGTATTTTTATTTGGTGAAAAACTTAGTAAATTCAAAACAATATATGAAAGGATTGATGAAATCAATAGGTGTGTTGGTGTTAAAAATCTTGAAATGCTACTTCCTATTTTAGATAAACAGTCAAAAATGATAAAATATAAATTAAGAGTCAAAAGCTATGAAGACTACAAAAAGCTCATGATTCGTTGGCCTCAAGACTCATTTGAAACCGGTGTTTTTGTAAAAAGTAAGCCAATTGAGTTAAAAATTTTCATCCATGGTGTTAAAAAAAATCTAAAAATAAATCAAAACAGCTCAATTGTCAAAGAACTCACAGAAAATTATGGTATTTTAAATATAAAAAGACTATATAGACACAACCAAACGCCGTGTAATAAACTAGTAGCAAAATGCAATAAAATATCTGACTTTATACGCGTCTTAAAGGATGGCATTGTTTGGAATAAATATAAATATCTAGTGTTACCAAATATTGGCAAATACAAAGTCTGTAAAAATTGTGGAAGTCTCTTTCATCAAGAAAAGGACTGCACTGCTCAACAAAAATGCTTGAAATGCGGTGAACATGGACATAAGATTAAATTTTGCTTATCAAAATCAATTAGATGTGTCAATTGTTCAGGACAACACTTTTGTTTTAGCACTAAATGCGTAAAATATACCCAAAAACTATTTCAGATAAATAAATTTGTATTAAAAATACTCCTTGGTGAAAACTTAATTGAAAACGAGAGAGATATTGTATATATAGCAGCACAAGACTCTAATCGACATACTCCAAAGTCTCAAGACTCCATAAATGGAATGGAAAATATTATTAATAATCGTTTAAATTTATTTAACTCGAGAATTTTGGAACTAGAAGACCAAA
>NTPY01000149.1:371178-388380 GCA_002922825.1 Brachionus calyciflorus
TCGGACATGCATATTTGGCAAAATTTTCGATCGGAATAATAAAGACGATAATTATTTTTTGCCATATCGCATTAGCAATTTCGATAAATCCTGAGTTTTTATCGAAAAGTCAGATTCATTTCGATACTCAACCCTAATAAAAATTATTTCCAACCGAAAAACCTTAATTTTTTTAAAAATTACGGCTATTGAAAATTTGAAAAAAAAAATCTAAGTATAAAAATATGCTGAAAATAAGAAAAAGAAATCGAATTTTAAATATGGGAAGATTTTTTTACTATTTTACATTATCAAAATTTTTTCATTCTCATGTTAATTTCATAATTTTTTTTTAAAATTAAAATAGAAAAAAATCTTGCTATATGCCTAGCATAGCTAATGAAAAAATGGCGTACGGAACCCTACCGTATATTTGCATATTTGCACAGAATTCACAGATTTCTGAAATTTTACAATAAAAAAATTTATCTGCGAATTCGCACACCATTAAAAAAGCCTAATTTAAATACGCAATTAAAATATTACAATTTTTTGCAGACGTTTTCAACAGATTCTTCACTTTGCAACATTTTTTTTGCCAATTAAAGTCTTTTTAAGTGTTTTGCAGAGCGATTTTTGTTGGTCAAAAAATTTGAAAAAAAACTTGCCAAGATCCGTACCTAAAAGCGTGCTGAACTCAATATTTAAAAATTCGTAAAAAAAAAGATTCCCGAACTTAATTATTAGGAAAAAAATTTAAAAAAAAAATTTGGACATTATCAATACCATATTTATTTTAATTTTAAAATTAAAACACTAGACAGCCATTTTAAGGATTTTTTTAATAAATTTTTTTTTTATATACAAACCCATAATCCCACAAGATTTAACTAAATTTATAGCAAATAAAAATTAAATTAATAAATTTACGAAATTTCTAAATTTTTGAATTAACTTAATTTTTTAAAGGCTTAAGAAATTCCAATAATCAGATTTTATAATTCTTATTATTAGGACATAACTTGTTAAAATAAGATTTAACTTAAAAATAAAAATTTTCACGTTTAAATATTTATTTTCGGGTCGATTCCCATTGTCAAAATCGAACAACAAAAAAAAATTACTAAATATAAATTTAAATTATAAAAAAATAAAATTTACAAAAAATCCAAAAAAAAAAATTAAGAAGAAAAATCATCAAATCTTTATGAATTAACAGTGTTTGTTCCATCTGGTTCTAAATTGTCTGTCTCTATTCTTGGAAAAACACCTCTATTGCGTCTTGAATCTTGAATTTCACTCGGTAATGAATCACTATACATTGATTGACGACTTGCCCGTCGGCTTTCGTATTTACATTTAACCAATTTTATTTTACAATCAATTAATATAAATAAACCAATACTAAATAGTTGAACAATCGCCAATATATAAAAATAATAATTAAATTTACAAGTGGGACAATTGATATCATCAATATTAGTCTCGCTAGTAAATATAATTGTTTTAAAAGCTTTTAAAAATATAGATCCGAAAAAACTACCGGCTCCAGAAAAAAAATAAAATAATCCCATTATTATTGACTGCATTGACTTAGGTGCGGCTGAATACGCATAGTATAAACATGTAACACTACAAAAGACTTCACCTAGGCCAATTAGGGTATATTGGGGTATTTGCCATAAAATATGTAAATTGGCAGCTGTATAAGATGTGTTATCAATTACTTGTATTACTGTATTCTCACTTGGATTTGATAGAATAACATTCAAGCGGACTGATTCCAATAATCCGGCGCATATTACAGACAATGCTGATAAACACATACCAAATACAAGACGTGTATTTTCACTAATAAAACTTTTAAATCTACGCCGAATTAATGGATAGATAAAGCTGTCCATTAAAGGAATCATTATTAAAACGGCTATTTGATCTGCTATCGATAACCAAGCTGCTGGAATCTAAAAATACAAAATTTTTTTTATTAATTTTCCACATAATTTTTTAAATCTATTTTTCAAAAATAATTAATCTAAACATAAAAATAATTACCATAAAAGAAGGAATGCCAGTGGTTTCAGATCTACTGAAAAGTTTCATATGCAAACCTTGTATGATATAAGTAGTCTCAATCTTTAAAATTTAAAAATTAAAAACATGTTTAATTTGTCGGTTTTATATTTTATTTAAATACTTGAAAATAAACGATCCAATAGGGAATTAATAAAGCAAAAAGTATAAGAATCTTTTTAAGAGACTTAACATCATCAACTTGATTATCGTCAAAACTACCACCATAGCGTATTTTTGCATTATCCAACCAGCTTATTCGTTTATAAGAAACAACTGAATTGTAATCAAAGTCATCATTAGCCACAGACGATGAGTCTAATTTATCACTTTCTTCGCCTTCTTCATCTGATAACATAGCTCTTTCGCGTTGTTTTTGTTTCACAAAATTCTTTTGACGTTTTACTGATTTAAATGCCTCATAATACACCTTGAATATATTTGATAAAACCGACGTTTCGGCTTCTCGCTTTATATACGTAAAACTTCCACATATAAATAACAAAAAACTTAGAATTAAGCATATGAGTGGAATTAAATAACCAATGAAAAAATTGTTATTTTGTTGTATATAAGCCAAGACTGAAAATGCAAGGAGAGAACCTAAATTTATACTCCAATACAACCAATTGAAATATTTAAATACCATTGTTTGTCCTCGACTAATTACCTTTTAAAAATTAATTTCTAATTTTAAGCTTTTAAAATTTTTTAAAATGGATGCTGGGCAATTAAATTAATGTTAAAAATATGGATTTTAGAGTTTTTAATCTTTAAAAAGGTCATCTTAAAAAAAATTTCTTAAAATTATTTTTTTTGGAATTTTTATGTCTAACATCGCAAATTTTATTTTTACTTGATCAGCACCGAAAGGTCCCAAATTAGCACGTATAAAACCAACAGCAATACCAATAAGCACAACAGTCATTATAATAACCCAAGAACAAGTTTCTTCAATTAGAGATCTATCAGGTTTTTTAATTGTTATAGATCCATCCAAATGCATCGTACTATTCAATACACTCCAATCAATAATCGAACTATTGGCATTACAAAAACTCGGTATTTTATATTGTTGATAACTTAACAATGGAAAAGCCGCATACCCAAAAATATAAATTACAAAACTTAAGCATATAGTCATGTATTTACCAATAAAAGCATCAGCTAACCAACCACCAATTACACTTGTTATATTAAGTATACCAAAAAATATAAGCAAAATAAATGAAGCATTAAATGATTCCCAATACAATGGTTGTTTATTTAAGTAAAGAATATAATTACATATGAGACCATAGAAAGCAAAACGTTCTAAAGTATAAACAGTAAGGGTTATTAGATAAGATAAATTTTGTTTAAAACGAGAACGTCTGTCGTTTAAGGCTGTTAGTAATAATTGATTAAGGTATATTTGTTGTTGATGTTGGTAATTGGACGAGGCTTGTGAAGTAGATAGTCTGCCATGGCCGTTTAGAGAGCTTTTTTTAGTACGTAATAGACTTGTTTTTTCATCGGGTTCAGTGTCTGTATCAGTGTAATTATTCATTTTTTTTGTTATAATTCTTTTCAAAAAATAATTATCTATTTTTATTTTTTATGAAAATTCAATTTTTGTTTGATCACGGGTTTTATTTTGCTCTTATTATTATTATTATATTATATGTTTAGAATTAGTCGTCGAAATTGAGCATAAAATGTCAATTTCAAATTTTTGAATTTTAAAGTTTTTTAAAAGCAGTTTTTATTTTTTTCTGTAAGCCAGGAGTTTTTTTTCTTTATTGGAAATCCCTTTTTTTTCATGAAAAATTTTCAAATGCCTTAAACGAAGACTCTAAAAATAAAAACTTATAAGATGTTTTGAAAAGATAAATTTTTTGTTAACCGTATGAAATTTAAGTTGTTACTTTAGAAGATGATGAGCTTCAAAAAAGTCGATTTAAACCATTTAAAATTCATTTTAGTTAAATATACGGTACATAATTTGCCTAAAGTACCTAAAGTAAGGACTTAAGTATTTTTGATCCATCAATGTATTTTCTAAAAAAATAATTAAAATTTCAATATTTTTCCTTGGGTTAGTTTTCGCCCATTTTTGTCTTCTTTGTATTTTGAGAGAAAGGATATTTTTAGATTATTGGTTTCTATTAACTTTTTAGATAATACTCTAAGTCGCTTTATTTTTTGTTATTTTGGCCATTTGAGTGTTTATTTGGCAGGATATTTATAAAAATGAAAAAAAATGTGAAAAATAAATTTTTATTTTTAAAATGAAAAAATAACGGTTTTTTAAACACAAGACAAAAATTTCAATAATAAAAAAATTATCAAAATAAAATAATAGTTTAAATAATTAAAACGCTTTATATCCGTCGATGTTGACTTTAATTGATAAATACTAAGAATTTTGCTTCGTTCCATAAGAACATCACATTTATCGGTTTCTTTAAAGATCTTCTTTACCACAATTTTTTCATGTGGGTCAAAATTGAAAGAACCCTTTTTTGAAAAAATAAATAAATAAAATTTTAAAAATGTCTATTATTTTTAAAAAACTTACATCGCAATGTGCATAAAAATTACTTGACGAATAAATAGAATAAATATTTTGAACTAAATAATCGCTAAAATTGTCCACTTTGTCTAAACTTTTATAAGCAGCATATAAAATTGATAAATTGGAATCATTGTCAGAATCAGAAAAATTTATCAGATCATTCCTAATCAACCAAAAATTCAATTTCAAATAAAAAACATTTATTTAAAATTTATTTAAATTACTTTTTTAATTTTTTAAAGACATTTATTTGTTCCGTAAATGTCGGAAGTGATTTACAAGTTTTAAAAGTTTTTACACGAGGATAATAAAAATAACTGTACAAACATGTTTCCTCATTAAGGCCAATACCACCCTTTGTTAAATAATTACGATTTTTTGTCGAATAAATACATTGGGTTATTAAACTGTCATCCTTATAATCAAAAAAAAATTACTTTTTCAATTTTAAAATTAAGATTATTTTTTGTCTTTTTTTTTTTACTTTGGTGACAGTTACACGGGGATTTATTTCATAAAAATTTTGATATTTATAATTATAAAATTTGTTAAAATGTAAATAACCAATTTCGGTTTGATTACGCACAATTTTAGTCCATACCTGTCGCCCAGCCGAATGAGTTTGAGGTGATGCCATTGCAAATGTAACGTAATCGAATTTCTTAAAAGTTATTATAAAAAAAATTATTTTTTAAAATTTTATTAATAATCATAAATCTTACTTTTCTTATACATGTGTTAAAACAATATGTAGTTATTGGAAATCTTTCAACTCCTGGCGGTATTAAAATACCTAAAGGGTCAGTTTCTGTTCCTAATGTTACACTACCTAGTTCATGCTCTCTTAAATTGTCTGTCATATAGAATCGTATAAGTAGATTATCAATAAATTCTTAATTCAAGAAAAAAATTTAAATTTAGGTATAGTTATATTAAAGAGAATTTTTAAGATAAATTTTGTTTAAATGAAAAATTAAATTTTTTACAGTCAGTTTTTTTTGGCAAAGTATCTAAAGAAAGTGATTTTAGATAAATCACTAAAACTATTCAAATGCCCTATTTCACATTTTAAAAAAAATTAACAGCTTTTCTAAGTAAATGTTTGGAAACAGCTACGCCAATTAGAGAGGGTCGACTGAGAACCCAAATTTTTTCAGAGCGACTTAAACAGTCCCGAAAAAATGGCCCTGGAGCAGCTTGGATTCGATTTGAAGAAATATTTCGAAAACGTTATTTCAGCGATACACCGGTAAAACAAAAAAAAAAGTAATACAAGATTATCTTGATTTAATAGTAAATTTAAACTTTTAAATCGAAAAAAAACTTTATTTTACCAGGTACTATCTTTCAGGATGAATATTCATAAACATTCATGAACGTTCATCCTGAAATTCAATATTCTTAATGAACGTTAATTTTAGTTTTTGATCAATTCGCTTAATTTTCATAACAATTAATGACTATTCTAATATTTTTTAAAATTCAGAAATATTCATGAACCAATTTTAAGCGAAATGAATATTGCGTACATTTTTTTCTAATAAAAATTTGTGCTAAATTTGACTGAAATTCTCTTAAATATTTTAGCTGTAATTTTATTCCAGAAAATTAATAAATTTGCAGGATGTCTTTTTAGCTGAATTTAACTTACTTGATGAGTCTTCTGGATGATCAAAGTCTAAATTAAGAATTAAATGTCGATAATCGGTATCACCTCCAATAGGATACCCGAGATCATCTGGAAAAAATACAGTCAAATCTGAACCATGACTCCATCCAATTGAAGATAAAGTACAATGTGTTGTGTTTATATTCATGTCACAATGACCGTCATCATTTAAATTTAGAGGTTTATAATTTAAATCACATTCATAAAAGCGAATATTGATTAATGAATCCGAATTTATTTTAGGTAGTTTTATTTCCCATTTATAAATATGTTTTTTGGTTATATTTTTAGGAATTTCGTAAATCTTACAATATTGACTATAACGTATCGGAATTATTTTATTAACAAGTTGAATATCAAAAAAAATTTTCTCTTTATCAGTGTCTATTTTACTTGAGTTTTTTTTAAAAAAATTAATTTGAGTTGAGCGATTCGAGTAATCATTTAAACTTATTTCATAAGAATCATTTGGATCTTCTGGATGCCATGGATGTATTACAAATGGTGTGCCTGACTTTTACAAATATTGCTATTAACAAATTTTTATTAAAGTTTAACTTTATTTCTTACTTCTATAGTCCGATCGTCTGGATCGCATAAAATTAGAGGTCTTTTTATTTTGAAAATAGTATAGCCATTAATTTCACTTGCATTTAATAATTCAATATCATTGTTTAAATCATTTATGGATCGTTTTCCATACACATATCGATCCTAAACATAGTTTTTTTTGCTTTATATTGAAAATTTTTTTCAGTTCAAAATAAAATGGAGTGTTCAAATGTCAAATATTAAAGGCTAGACATTACCTAATTATAATTACAATTTAACAGGTTATTTTACCACAATGCCTTGCAGCTTTTTCGATTGCAATTTAATCGAAAATTACGGTAACGGTTTTCTAATTTAAATGTAAGTCTAATTTAAATACTCAATTAAAATTGCACAATTTTTGCAGAATTTGTCAACAGGTGCAGCAAATTTTGCTATGTAACAATTTTTTTGCCACCAAAAGTTCTTTTTAAGTGTTTTGCAGAGCTATTTTTGTTGGTCAAAAGAATTGACAAAAAACTTAGATTAGATTTGATATCTTTGAGATTGTTGCGAAAAATTAAAAAAAATTTTGAAATTTACGACATAAAAAAATTTAATTTTTGAATGCAAAAATTTAAATAATTAAAAATTTTAAACTTCTTTTTTAAGAATGTTTTTTGTGTCTGATTAACACTGCTTTAATTTTATAAACCAAAAATTAAATAAAAGTTAAATTGATTTTCATTATTATTTAACTCTGGGATCATGTATAATATTATACACTCTTTCTTAATACGATTATACAATTTTTATTTGACATTTGACCTATCCAGATTTTAAGTTAATCTTAAAAGCTTACTGAAAAAAATACACTACCATCTTTAACCCATCCAATAAACAAATCCGAATCTCTTACTTTACCATCAGGACTTAAACCAAAACCAATCCAACCCAATGTTTTGACATGGATTTCCGCTATTAGAAAATCATTCGTCAAATTCCAATAAAATCTATAAACATTCTTTTCTAGTTCAATAAAATTCTCATAGATTTCTTTTGGACTTGATTCGAATTTTTCCTCTTCAATTTTTTTTTCACACTTGAAAAAAAAAATTATTATATTTGTTTCATATCATAACAATATTTTTTTTCTTAATTACTTTTTTAGTAGCATTAGATAAATTTAATAAAATAAACTTTGTATTTTTATCATCAATACTTATCTCCTTATTTAAATCACCCCATGTGAATAAAACATAACTACCTTCTTTAAATATGTCCAAATCTTCTAAATTTTCACATAAATATATTTTTCGAGTGAATTTAAATACAGTTATAGAATTTATTCTCGTCGAATATAATAAATTCCAATTAGGCTCATGGTCAATAATTAGTTTTTTGTTTCTTATATGACGGTCTGAAAAGTGTCCAGTACCGTGGTCATTTAACCAAGCTATGATAATATCGGAATTTTCGATCGAACCGTTTGGACTGAGACCGAAACCGATCCAGTCATTCGTTCGCACATGAATTTCAAATGTTATATCTGTTATATTATGAGTCCAATATAATATTGAAAAATCAGGTTCGACTAGTACTTTCATATGATCATATATTTGAGTACTAAATGATATGTCTATTAGTGAGGATATATTATGTGAATTATTGCATTTGAATTGACTGATTGCTAAAGAGAATATTACTAAAAATATTATTATATTTTGTGGCATTTCAGTTTGTTGATTAGGCTTAGGTTATTGGTATTTGGGACATCTTGTTGTTGCTACTTTTTATTTTATTCTTTTTATTACGAATAATTAATACTTGGTCTAAATACTGGAAAAATTTTAAAATTTTAATTTTTTTTTGTCAAAAAATAAATTTCAATAACAAAAATTCGTGACATGAAATGACAACAAAATTAATGATATTTTTTAATTTCCAATCTTATCCATAAATTAATTCAAATGAAAGAAAACAAAAAGTTGAATTTCAATAAATTTTATGATGCATTAAAAAAATATCCTAGAAAAAATTTATTTTACATCAGGCAATTGATTTTGTAAAATCTAATTAAATTTGATTTAATCGGTTCCTTAAAATTAGCTTTTACCGTAGTCTACCGTAGTGCCGCGCAATAGCCACCTTGGACATTTTGATAAGTTATATTTATAAACCATGGTCTATGATCCAGTATTATAAATTAGACCTGAGTTTTTCAATGAAAAATGTATTTGCTCGATTTAGATCTAGTTCAGCTTTACTTGAAATCGAATATTTTTGTGCTTTCTCTTAATTTTCAAGACGTCAAACTCTTTGATAATTATTTAAGTGAATAAATTGTTTTAGGTGAAAAAACAGAATAAAAAAGCATAACCAATATTATACAAGATGTATTTTGCTTGTATTCAAACAGCTTTGAAGAAAATGTCTAGAATTTAGACCAAAATTTTAAATATTTAATTGCAAAATAATATGCTTTTTTTTCAATTCAAGGCTTGGGTATTTTATTTATTAGACCATGGTCTTTAATTTTTTCAAAAATTGATACCTAATCTAGTTCTTCCCCATGGTTTTATAGATATGTTTTTAAAAATGCTCGGGTGGTTATTGCGCGGCACTACGGTATTTGTTTGGTATAATAATTGGTAACGGTTTAGCTAATCTCTACCTTTTATTCTTAATTTATATTATTTTAAACTAATTTGCTGATGATCCATTATTAATGATGATTCATTAATAATGTGACGTCATCTGACGAAATATCTTTAAAATCTGATGTCATATTACAAATACGACAGTCTTGTATCTCATGAAAGAAAAGAACAGAAATTTGTTAGAGTATAAAAAAAATAAAATTAACAAAAAGTAGTCAATTTTTAAAGATCTCTAACTGAATATGGAAAAAAAATTAATTGTGAAAAAACTTTAAAATTGAGTAAGTTTATAGTTTCCTTAAAAGAAATCCTTTGTAGACTGTACTTGCTATACTTGCTTGTACGATTTAGTGATTGGCAATCGGTTTTGTGAATAAAACCGGTTTGAAAATTTTCGAACTAAAATACCTTCAAGAAAACTAGAAAAAAAAATCAAATCAAAAAGAACAAAATTCACTATCTTTCGTTTAATCTGAATTTACCAGTTTTTAAAATCGAGTTTCTTAAGCATAGTCTGAGCGAAGTATTAACACGATGCTTAAGATAATTATTTAAAAGCTATACTTAAAAACCCTTTTTCGAAGCATACCCATAAGGACTCTTTAACATAATTAAACTATATTTTCTAGATAAAATCACTTGATATGTAAATTTACTATAGATTTTTATAGATTTTGGTCAATTGGAAAATTAGAGCGTATACTTAGCTAACGAAATAATTCAAGCTTTTTAATTTTTAAATAAAACTTGAGACGTTTGATTTTTATTTAATTTAAAAAATCTTAAAGTAGAAATGAATAAAAGCATAATACTTTATCCCTAAATTAATAATTAGCCCAAAATTGCTTAATTTTTAAAATTTTTAAAATCTAAAAAAAAATTAATTTTGAACTATTTAATAAAATTGATTTTTTTTTCTTGGCTTATTAACAAATTACTGCATTGAAACTACTACCTTTAAAGCCTTAAAAATATCTTTAAATCGCTTTCTTCAAATATTAGCTCTATTTTGAAATTCAAATCCTTTTCTAAAATATTCATCCCACTAGAAAAACAAAAATTCCATTATGTATTTTAAAATAAAAGCACACGTGGTTTCAAAAAAAGGCTAATTATGAAATGTGCTTAGATTTCATTACAACAACAACAAAAAAGTGAAACAATAATCCTGATTTTTATATTATCCAAGGAATTACTTGGTGCATCATGTAAAAGAATTAGGACTGAAGTTGAAAATTAGAAGCATACTAACGCTTTAATATACTCCAGCAAAAAAAATAACAAACTAACTCTAGGTTAAAGCTCTAGAGTTATCTTTTATAATAAATAATTGATAAACTTAAAAATTCTCGAATAACATAAATAAAAGAGAAAGGGAGTAGATTCAGTAAAAAATAATAAACACTTTTTTTTCTAAGATAAAATTTTTAGCTTTTAAAAAATATATGGAACCTTGAAGAGACACATTGCATCAGCACTTGATAAACAAAATAATACGTGAAAGCAAGGTAAGATAAGATTACTCAAAAAAAAAAATGCAACTTAATTTTTTTTTAAATTTACCTTTAAAAAAAATTTTTTTTGATTTTCAACAGAATCATGTTTTTACTATTAATCCAATTCCATTAAAAATAATTATCTAAATTAAAGCTCTACGGAATCCCTAATAAAAATTTACTTTTGTTTCATACAACAAAACTATTTAAAACAAAAAAAATATAGAGAGAGAGAGAGATAGAGATAAAACAGCGCTAACTAACTAGAACACACATGCATACGAAACGAAACCTTAACTATTTTATAACTAATATCATTAATTACAAATGAATCCTAAATGCTATGTGTGTTGAAATTGCCTTTTATATTTTCATAGATTTTTAAGTTTATAAATTTAAAAAAAAAAAACATGTGTATTAGTTAGTTTTTTTTTATGATGAAAGTATTAAATGATACTCTTTAACAAAAAAAATGGGAATTTTCTTAGAGTAATGAACAGAAAAATAAAGTTACTTAAAATTTAATTTTGGCTTTAAGGTGCTATTTATTAAAAAAAAAAAGAAGCAATAACAACAAAGAAATGCATTATTAAATTTAATGCTTTATTTAAAATTAAATATCATGGTGTTCTTTTCTTTAAAATTTACTAAAAGCTAAGTTAGTGCAGGCGCAAAAGAATTTTGAAAAAGAGAAGAAACCGGGAAACTAAATAAAACTTTAAAGGAAATATTGCGAGAGTAGATTAGCCGTAAAGTTCAAAGCTCTTTTTATATATAGCATTATTTTCATGCAATCTATCAAGTATTTAAATTATGATTTTATTCATGTAAGATTTCATATGAATGGTCATTTATATCCCTAAGACCTGGTCGACCAGGTCTTAGGATAATACACCAACGAAAACAAATATTTAGATTTTTTTACATTTAATTATTTAATGATTTAAAAACTTCGATCTCTTTTTATATTAAATATTAAATATCAAGTAATATTTTTAAATTAGCAATAAAATTCTTTTTCATAAAAAAGCTAAAGATTCTGTTTTTTTTCATAGATAGTATCCTAATTAATATTTTTGTTATTAAAAATAAAATTTGGCCAAACTAAGAACATAATTAATTAGGGAAATTAATTTTTTTAAAGCTAGAATTTTTACAGAATAAAAATGAAAATTTAATTCTTCTTTTTTAAAAAGTTCTTAATCTGGTGATTAATCTTATCATAATTTATTCAACTGGTAAAACTAGTAAATTATTTCTCAAAAAGTCTAAATCTCTGGTCATGTTTGACATTTTCCATTATTTATGAAGTCAATTCCTTTTTCATAAGAAAAACAAAAACGTTATAGACTGAACCTACGACTCAGAATTAACTTAAACGTTAGGCCGAAAAGAATTATTAAATTGTTTTTTTTTTAAATGATTTAAAATTATTTAGCGCTTCTCTTAAAAGGAGCCTTAAAAATTATGTAACTTTGCAAAGCTTTGCAAATAATTTTCCATTTAATAAAGAAAGACAAGATCATTAATTTGATTAAAAAAAAAACAAATAATGAAATCTAAACTCTCAATAAATTTGAACTTAAATCAAGTCGTACCCTGAGTTTACCCTTACCGTTACTGAAGGTTTGAGCGTTTAAATTCCGAAGAAAAAAATTAAAGAAAGTTTTTCGTAGATTAACATCTTTTCATGGTTTTTCTATTTTTAAAATTTTTATGATTAAGTTGGTCTCGTGTATATAAATACTAAGGCTACAACTTTTTACTTAATTGTTTACTAATTTGCCTTAATCAAAAAATTTTTGCTTTCTCTATTACCAATTTAAAATAAAATTACTTTTTTTAGACAAAATTTATACAAAAAAATAAGGCCAATTAATTTAGTGAAATGAATTCCGAATATTGAATGGGTCCATTTTTTTTAACACCTCGAGAATACTTTAATAGAAAAACTTTTCTTAAATACTTCGAATTTGACACTCATCAATGACCTTTTTTAAAATCCAAATATTATTTCATTTTAAGGCAAATAATTGATTCCGGTAATAGCTGGCTTTTGATTTCTGTCATACTCACTAGTTACCTCTTTTAAATCGCTAAGGTTACCAAAGAAATCGTTATAAAAACTTTTTTACGAATTTCCACTAGTTTGATAATTTTGATAAAACCCTAATTTCCAACTAATATATTTAGTTGGAATTAGTGTTTTTATCATAAAAAAGAAAATAGGGAATGGAAAAGTAAATTTGTAACGAATAATACTAATAACTTTTTTCTAATTTGCTTTCGAAACTGCTCAAAACATTTTTAAATTTTTCTCTTCGAAACTTGTGGAAAGCATCTTGGTGCAATTTTTAAAAATTTTTTAAATAGAAAAATCATGAAGGAGATTTGTTTTCCATGCTTTGAATACAATTTTATGAACTATTCTATTGAGGTTTATAATTGATTTGAAAAGATAGATAAAATTTGAAACAATTTTTTCAAAATAGGCAATCCTCTTCAAAAAATAAACCACATAGTATTCAGATCAAGCATACTACTAAAAAAATCCGATTTAGAGCATAAATATGAGTAAGAATTTAAGAAGCGATGTATAAAAAGTTTGTTCTTAAATAATCTAAAAAAACTTATTTTTTTTTAAATTTTTTAAAAATTTTACTTGACATATTTCCCATTTCTTAGAATAACACTTCTTATCTAAAACACTTTTTTTTTTGCTTTCAAATAAATCTCATGAGTTTTTCTAAAACTATTCAAATAACATAAAATGTCTAGGTGAAAGTTTCTTATCTACCAAACAGAAAGAACAACAAAAATAACCACATGCTAAATATTTTTTTTACAAATTAAACTTTTCCACGTTTGCTGTTTAATTTTTTTTTCTTATCTAAGTTTAGTTTTCCTTTTACCTAATCAAAATTTAAATATAAATAAATTTGAATTAAGTCTTTTAAATTAAAAAAAAAAAGATGACTTTTTTAACTTGAATAATTAAAATGAGATTAGGTTTAAAAGATCTCTTTGATTAACGCAAATAAGTTCTTATTTGAGTTTTTAAGGTTTCAAGCTACCAATAAAATAAAATAAGGTCAGATCCATAAAAAAGCATGTCTCTAACCCAAGCGTCAAAATCAAATTAAGTAAATATTTAAGCCAAAAAAAAACAGGAAAAAACGGGAACATAAAAATTAATTTTCTAAAATATTAATTTTAAAATTAGTTTTTAAAACTTGACGACAATAGTGAAAAAAAAGTGATTATCAGTTTAAAAATTTAAAACAAAAGATTATAAACTAATAAAAAAAAATTGCTCATTCTTTTTTATTAGTTTATCTTCTTTTTTATTTTGATAAATTTGCTTCTATAAAAATGCTTTTTTTAAAAAAAAATATAAAAAGCTATTTTAGTTAAAATAACTAGATTAGCAATTCAGTATTGTTGTTTTTCTATGAAGGGAAAATGATATCAGTGTTATTCCTATTAGCTTATTCTATGTATCTTATTATTAAGCTTCTTAAGGAATACAATGCAACCAAAAGCAAATAATCTATTGAAATATTCCAAATTTTGATTAATTATATTATTGCTGCTGTTGAAGGTTTAATTTTTAAGTTGTTTGTAGTTTTAAAATTTTTTAATTTTCAACCTATATTATTGATGCTTTAATAGAAATCCTTAAACTTTTTTGGAGGAAAATTTAGAAAAACACATGAATGTAATTAGTTTTTTTTTGTTGTTCGTACAAAATAGACGCAGTCGTTTTCTATAGAATTTAACCTTTCTTGAGTTTAAGACTAAAATTTTTATTTACGATTTAAATGACCAGATAAGTTTCATTGAATAATTTACTTTTTTGCTCATTGGAAAATTTTATAATTTTTGGAATCGTTTCTGAAAGAACTTTTTTTGTGATGCGAATATTAAATTTCATCTGGTTCTCATTTTTTAAATATTCATATTTTTATGAATTTTTAAGTCTTTTAATGAATGTTCTTTATAAGTTTTCCTAAGGTTTTAAACTCTTTATTTTTGATTTTTTATAATTTAAATGTCTAGTAACCGGTTTTCTTGACGTCATTTTTCTTTAGGGTGCAAAACTTAATGCGTTTAAATCTCTTTTAATTTATTTTTTAAAAGTTTTCGTCTAAAAAAACATCAAAAATAGAAAAATTTTTTAATAAAATTTAGTGAACTAGATGTAACCTAAAGTTTAATTTTTTAAAAATTTATTAAAATTTTCTTAAACAAATTCAAAATTAATATAAATATAAACAAAACATTCCGTGAAAATGAACTGAAAATTTTAAAAAAGTCGATGAAACTCATAGGAAGCCAATTAATCAAACAAAGCTAAATTGTCAAATGCAATCCAAATAATTATTTCAGTTCATAAATAATTTATAACCGTATTTTGTGCAGTTCACTGAAGATATCTTTTATACAATTTCTTCGTCTCAAATAAAGCAATTTTCTTCTATTTTTGATTACTTAAATTGTCGGAAAAAATAAACTAAAAATAAAGTAAAATTTAAGCTAAATAGAAAATAAACTTTGAAAAAGAAAACATTGGTTGAAGTGATAAACTAGTTACATGTAACTAAAAACGCAAAGAGGGTCATTTTTTAATAAATTTAATTACCGTGGTGGAAATGCGTTTGTCACATGACGTCATGAAAAATTGAAAAATTATTTGGATGTAAAATAAACACTGACGTCAGTAATAATGAAAATTGATGACGTCAGCTGACGCCAGTTAGCGTCATTCGTCAGCTGACGTCAATTGACGTCATGTGACAAACGCATTTCCACCACGGTACATTAATGATAACTCAAATTTTAAAATAATTTAAAATAAAAAAATAATTACAAAACAGCTTGATGTTTTATAGAAATATTAAAAACTAGTATTAGAATATTCTTTATAAATTTAACTATGTCTTGTCCACTCTATCAAGAAACACCAAAAAAAGTTTTATCTTCTAATTTTAAGAAAAAAGTTCCTGTAGAGTTTTCTTAGTATGTCCAAATTTCTTAATATTTTATAAACCATTAATTTTAAACAAAACTATGAATTTTTTGACAAAATTAACAGAGAAAGGAAATACGGTAGAAGTTTTGGAAGGGGCAGTATACGAGAAAGAGTTACTCATAGAGGTAGCCTTTGTACAAACAGAAGGGAACAAGAGAAGAAATTATTTATGCAAATGTAGCACTGCTGGTAGAGAAAATCTTGATAATTTTAGAAAAAAATATTTTAAAGTTCGGTAGCCGTACCGCATCGAACCGTACTCAAAAATAATTTTTTACAATTAAAAAAAATACGGCTAGTATTGCATGCAATTATGACAAAGCGTTTACGGTAGTTAGAATCTCGCGATTTAGTCCAGTATTTAAATTCAAAACTAACATAGTTTTTTTGAAAATAGAAACCTTATCGAACTTTTCTGAACGTTTATTAATCTTAATAGTTTTTCATTTTCCTGATTTTAAATTTTCGAAAAATGTAAATATTTGTTTTTTTTTTTAAATTGTACGATGTCAAATATAAAGCAAAAATTTATTTTGAACATTTTTATTCATTTTTAAATTCAAATTTTTGAAAAGAATTTTACGGTTAGATAAAGGAATCTGAAAACAATATAAATTTGTCAAATAAACATTTAAAAGTATTTGAAAAACGTAAAATTCATGTAAAAATAAAAAAAATTTTGTTTTTACTAAAAATCTCCTAATTCTAAGTTTCTTACATTTACAAAACATTTAAAAAAATTAATAAATAAATTCTAAAAATTCTTAATAAACTCTGGAGTTTGTTAATCTATGAACCTATTTTTATTTGTTTTTTTTTCCAAAAATTACTTAAAAATCAATAAATTTGAAATTATGTGCTTAAAAAAATTTCAATAATAAAAAATCTTTTAATTTATTTGAAGTAATTAAAATAAAAAAGGCTGAAACGCATAGGGAACCAACAAGAAAAACACTTTTATTTTATGTTTGTTTTGATTTATTGATTTTCTTGCTGCTACCTATCATCACTATTCAGACGTAATAATAATTATAGATGCTTTATCGTAATTTTAAATCGTTCGCTATCTTTTCTTTTGAATGAGAGTTTTTTCTGAGCTATCTACGCATTTATTTGTAAAACTCAAATCTCTCAAGATTTACTTTTTCTTTTTATTGTTTTAGCAAATTTGATTTAAACCATTTATACTACAAATTACCTCACGA
>NTPY01000149.1:392183-404044 GCA_002922825.1 Brachionus calyciflorus
AAAGGCTTTTTAAAAAATTACAGTGTTAATTAAAGATAGTGGCATGATTCTTCCATGATTGCATGGGGTAATTTTTTAAAAAATCTGACACACGAGGTCGGGGGTGGGTGGGTCATTTTCAGTGAAAGAAAACCTTTGTGACAAGCTTTTCTTACAGTCAAATTATGATGATATAATGTCAGAAAAGTTCAGAATCTTAGGGGGAGGGGGGTTTTCTAGAAAAAATTAATTTTTATGACAAACAATAATTAAAAAAAAAAATTTGCAATAATAAATAATTTAAAAAAAGCTAAATAGTTAATCAAAATTAGTTTAACAAAATTGATTTTATTTTGATATTTTTTTTTTTGTCAAACGATTTTTAACAAATAAATAAGTTATTTTTGATTAAAATTTAGACGTTTTTGTAAAATGGAATCTAGTTTTGAATATAATTTTTCTGGTCATAAATTTTGTGATCAAACTCTGGTCACAGAAATGAAAAATTTTTCACAAAATTTAAGATAATTAAAATTTTTGATTTGTCTAATGGTAACCAATTTAAAAAAATTATATAAAAATAGATTGAAAGTTTCATTTTTAAATGCTTAAACAAATTATAAAAGAGCTAATTGTTTACCCATGATAAAATATTGTTACCGAAAATACTGAAACTTAAGCATAAATGACTGACATCGACACTTTTGTCTTTAGAAGATAATAAAGCTTATAGATATAAGAAAACCTTAAAAGCTTCAAAACATAAATTTTTTTTGCACGCTTTTTTAAAGGCTGATCATTATTTAAAAAAAAACGAATTAACAAATAGTGAATAGATTTTATGATAAAATTTTTGAAATAGAGTAAAAAATAAAAATAGCCTTTATTGATTAAAAGGTTCTTTGCAATCTTTTTCAAAATTTGAAAAAATTGTTTCATTAGAAACAAAATTTTCCGGTTGTAAAAAAGCTAATAATATTAATGTTCCAAAAAAAATTATTGTTCATGAAAAATTTTTTTATTTCTTTAGTTAAAAAAATTGTTCACCAATTTTGTGACCTGAAATTATGTGACCAAAATGATCACATTCTATCTTGATAACTTTGGTTACATTTTTCGTGAAAAATTTTTCACACTATCCACTAGACCCAAATAAACTAGAGAGTATAAAATTAAATTGTAAAATTTGTGATTCTTTGGTTCTCTTAAAAAAAATGAGCTAATATTTTAATCAAAAAACTTGTTGTATTTTTTTATGAATTGTAATAAAATCAATTTATCTAAGAGCTGATTTATTTTTTTTTAAATATTAAAGGTCATTTTTTCCAAATTTATGGGGGGGGGGGGACTATTTGTATAGAAAAAAATAATTTTTCTGACAGGGGGGTGGGTCATTTTTCTTGAAAAAAAACCTAAAGGGGCCTAGTATCTGAAATTTTTCTAACAACTACCCCATGCATACTGTATATATTTAATAATTCTTGAGATATGGGCAATATTTTTTTTACCAGCTTTCCAATTACTCTACGATTATACAGAATCAGCAATGGTTATTACCCCTAGCTATTATTCGATTATTCATTTTCTCCATTTCTGGTTAATTTCGTTAGAGTGATTTTCTCAAAAGAATCTATGTAAGTAACAGGACTGTGGGTAGTTTAAACGACGTCGACGGCCGTTATTTGGATTGGCCGTCGACCCTGATCAAATAAAATTTAATCAAGTTTTTATAAAGTAATAACAGTAATTTAGAACAATCACAGAAGCCCCCAGCTCACAGAAAAGTTTTACTTGTTGAATAATCGTATAATCGTATATAAATAGTAAGGTGTAAAAAATCTAGAAAAAGGAATTATCATATAATCGAATAGTTGTTTTTTAGAAAACTTTTCCCATTGGTGTACTTTTTTAAAAAACTCTGATAAAATTAAAAGAACTTCATTTTTTTCGAAAAAAACTCGACCTTTCTTGATGAAAAATTTTCAACACTTTATTTGGTTAAAACTCAAATTACTCATAAAAAAAAATTTCTAAGAAAACCAAAAGTTGCTGATCAAACTCTCAGATACACCCTTAAAAGTTACATCATGAAAAAAAAGCTTATATTGATTTATTTTGGATTGTAAGCAAGTTGGATCAATTAGAAGCTTTTTTTGCGAAAAAAAATCCCAAGTTAAATTAGCCCAGTATGTTGGTCAATACCGGCTAAATGTAACTTTTATTTAAAAAAATTCATTTTTGTTTTTATTTTTTTCTTGTTCAAATTTCAAATCAAATTTTCATAAAATTGCGTTTTAAGATTTTAGAAACATAAATAAGAATCATTCAAATAATTTAAGATCAATTTTATTTTAGTTTAAATAATTAAATTGAATTAATTTCCCAATATCTCAAAAATTTATTATTTAATTTTTTTAATAAAGTATTAATTTTTTTTCTTTCTAAACAAATCTTTTAATAATAATAATAACAACAATACAAATTTTTTTATTAACAACAACAACAACAATAAAAATAAGAAGTAACTTTAAAATAAAAATTGAAAAAATTAATTTTTTTATAAACATAACGAAGTCATTTTCGTTAGGGAAAATTCTGTGTTTTGTGTGTTTTAAACAAAAGGATTTTTTATTTTGACATGGCTTTTTTTTTACTCAAAGCACTTTCAAGCAATTTTAATTGATCCTTGATTATTTGTTTTTTGTCTTTATCACCACCAGCACCACTTGATTTTGATTTGTCTTTACTTGGTGAAATCTTAGTTCGCTTCGATTGTGATCCCTTAGAGTCCAAGCCCCTTTTAAGTCCTTGTTTTTTTCGTCTGTCATCATCTTCATCACTATACGATGCATCACTAGATCCCGATGACGATGATATATCCGATTTACTTGAAGAATAACTACTAACAGATGAATTGCTTCGACTTCTACGCTTTCCAATTGCTTTTTTTAACGACAAATCTGAAACTTGTCGACCTGGCAAAGGCTTAGCTGAACTTTGAGCCACTTTTTGACCCTTTTTCCGATTGACTGGAGACCTCGATCGAGATGAACTACTTCTTGAACTATATGAACTTCTACTTGAGTATGAACTTCGACTTAGTGATCGATTTTTAGACCTTGATCTTGATTCTGAGCTCGAAGAACTATCTGATCTTTCTCCACGTCTAGCAGGTTTTTTACCAGCTCTAGACCTGTCCCATGGATCATGCCAAGAATCACCTTTGGCTTTTGTTTGATTAATACTTCTAGCTTTAGGAGATGGTGATCTTCGATCATAATTTCTATTCATTCCACCGCCACTACGACGATCATTTCTACCCTTATCATAATTATTTTGTCTATAATTCGTGCTACCTCTATTATAATTATCATTATAATTTTTCTCTTCATCACGTCTCGCTGCTTCGACTATGCGACGAGATTTATATTCTAAAATTTCCGGATCTTCTTCTTCTAAATTTTCGTCAATATTTTGATTAGTTTCAATATTTATGTAGCGTTCATCATTTTCTTTTTCATTTTCAAAGTCCTTTAGACTTAAATTCATTTTTTTATCGTCAAATTGATCCTTATCAATTTGTTTACGCAATAGAGCTTTTTCTTTCATTTCTTTTTTTAAGCGCAGAGCACGTTCCCAGGCAGTTTCGGTTTTGTCTTCAGTTGGACGAGGCGCATTTTG
Source organism: Brachionus calyciflorus (assembly GCA_002922825.1). Classification (NCBI taxonomy): domain Eukaryota; kingdom Metazoa; phylum Rotifera; class Eurotatoria; order Ploima; family Brachionidae; genus Brachionus; species Brachionus calyciflorus. The sequence goes on from NTPY01000149.1 coordinate 395,844, forward strand.
TGTTGGATCTTGTTGAGGTGTTGATTTTTGAGCATAAAATTGAGCAGTTGGATCTTGAAATTCTAAAAAACTATAATTACCAGTGTCATTGACACCGGGATGTAAGAATTTACAACCACGACCCCAATTACATTTACCACGTTGGTAATATTTACATAAAACTTTAGGAATAAATGCTTTTTTGACTTTTTCTCCATCGTTTATTTCGCCCTCTTCTTCCGAGTGTTTTTCTTCATCGGATTTTTTTTCTTCCGGTGACTTAGCCTCGCCCTCTTCGTCATCTTTTTCCTCAGATTTTTTTGAGTCCTTACATAATTACATCAAGTCAAATTTTATTATTTTCAAATTTTTTTTTTTATTAACTTACGACTTCGCCATCATCGACATCACTTTTTATTTCACCGTCACTCTCTTCAATTTCTTTATGTTCATTTTTCATTTTTATTTTAGAAGTGTTTAGTTGATCTTCATCTTCATAATCAAGTTCATTTTGATCGTTAATATCAAGTAATTCTTGTTTTTCAGTGTTAGTTTCGTCGCCAGATTCAGACATTTTTTTAAAAATATATCCACAAGTATTTCCTTCTCCTTAAAGGACTGATTAAGTTTAAAAAAGAATAGTCTAAAAAGTTTTATTTGAAATTATATTTATAATAATTTGAGCATGTCTTTTAAGATGAGATTATTGTTTCTCAAAATTTGCAATTTTTAATTTTTAAACATTGTATTTCAAGTCAATTTTTCATGATGTAAAATTTATGCATTGGTATAAATATTGCTCATAAAAGTGTCTTTTTTTTTAGGTGGAAAGCAAAATTTTTTTCTTTGTATACAAGGCAAATAATATTATAATTAGTTATTATAACTCAATAAAATTTTTTCTAGGAATCTAAAATAAAATAAAGCTTAATCAAATTTAAAATAGTTAAAAGCTTATCGAAAATATCTTTTAATTTTGCTGATTTTTGGTGTTGAAATAATGAAGATAATTCGATCGAAATTAAAGATTATAACGTTTAAAATACCTCAACCAATCTGCAGTAGTTTCTATGATAATTTCAAATAAAACGTTAATTTTGAGCGTAACCATAATCATAGCTCAAAAGTCTAAAAACTAAAAAATATGAAAAATTAAGATTGATTACTGTCAAAGGTGATAGTTAATGTTACATGTCCATAAGTAGAACTTATGTATTGTAAGGCACTTCAACACTTTGACGTTGATGTCCTTAAATTGTTTTATTTGTCTTTTTATATCTCAAAAATAAATACTTCATTAATTATAAAATTTAAAATTATTATTTTATTTATTTTTAAAAAAATTCAAAGTTTAAGAATCTTATTTCGTGAATAATTATGTCAAGATCATATACCACCCTAGATTAAAATCTTTTAATGTCCTGGTCTTAAACCATTTTCTGTCAAGAAGAGGTTTACGGAATACGATTTCATTTAAATAATCCAAAATTCAAGTATTAACTAGAACGATTTCAAGTAATCATTTCATTAGATCATTTAACGATTTGGCTATTAACATTCAGCAAAACTTAGATGAAAGCCTTAAATACAATATAAAAAATATATATGGCAAGTTTTTTTTTTAATTAGATTTTTGGGTCTTGTTAGCCTCAATATCAATTGATATTGAAAACTAATATCAGTTTAAATCAATATCAATTAATCAATTAACCTGTACTGATCTTGAAAATCAAGATCAAGCAAAAATTTTCAATATCAATTAAAAAGTTTACCTTTATTCTTATTATGATTCTTATTTTATTTTCAACAAAAAATTAGAAAGTTTTGCATTTGAAAATTCTTATTTAAGGTCTTAAATAAGAATTTTATGCACCTAACTGTCAACCACGATCTTTATTTCAAAGACCCGACAACAGGCGTACATACTAATGGCATCGAATCGGTCTGGAACTCTGTTAAAGCACAATTCAAAAAAATGAAGGGAGTAAATAGACAATATTTACAGTCTTACTTGTATGAGTTCTGTTGGCGTCACAACCAAAATCTAAGTAGATATGGTGCTTTCAACAGAGTTTTAGAACTTATTAGCATATCCGAGTGTTTAGATGAAGTTGATTCAAGTTTTTGAGTACCTTAAGTAGAACACAACGTGAAATAATTCACAAAATAAGTGATGAAAATGGTTTAAAGAATGAAACAACTGGTACTCGTTTTCGTGTTTTGACTATTTCAAATAATAATTTTAAAAAAAAAGAAAATTTTTTAGTTCAATTGACCAACAAAGAGATTAGTGTTGAACAAAATGTTTTGGAGGTGTGAAATAAAGTTGAGACTCAAGAAAAAAAGAGGGAGACCTAAAAAAAATCAATTCGGAGTTAAAAGCTGTTTTTCTCTTTTTATTTTAACTAAATTTTTGACTTGAATCAACGAATCATTTGGTTTAGAAAATTGAAATTTTTGCTTTTTTTCTAATTTAGAAGACAAAAGGCTAACATTGCTGAATCATGTGTGTTTACATAATTTATACTTGTCTTCTAAATTAGTAAAAAAAACAAAATTCGATTTTTTTCAAACCATAAGTAAAAGGAAAATATGCCTAAATTAAGGTGGAATAAAAAAAGATAAACAGCTTTTAACTCCGAATTTAAGTAAAGGACTAGTTTAGGCTTTATTTGCAGCAAAATTTATTGGAAACATAAGTTCCATTCTTTGGCCTTTTTTGAATAAAATTGTACATAAAAAAAATCGAATTAAAAAAAAAACTTGCCATATGGTAAATTTTATCAAGCTGTGAAGAGACCAAAAGGAGAGATAGAAAATTTTATTAAAGGTTAAACTTTATATTAATTTTTAAAGAAAAAAAGTCTTATTTATAAGGTCTTATCTATCGGGTTAGGATTAGGGTTAAGTATTTAGTTTTGAAGTTTAATTAAATTCACATTAATATTTTTTTTATTTTCTCAATTAAAATTTCATTTTGATAAAGAAAATAAAATCTATTAAAAAAATCTAATAAAAAACTATAAATAAAATAAAATAGCTAAAATAAAATTTTATTAAGGGCTATTAAGGATCAAAAGTGCATTATTTAAAAAAAAATAAATTTGTAAGAGATTAGAGAATGTAGGTATTCCCTCAATTAGTCTTTTTCTTTTAGATTCAAATAAGCATGAATATTGCTTTTAATATACTGAGAAAAAAACACCGATTAGATTATTATCAAAATTCATTATTAAAATCAGAGGGTGCAAATTCAAAATTTGATATTTTGCGGTCTATTGCGTTACCGTAAAACCTTGCTTATAAGCGGCTAAAAATCTCTCTTTTGGAGTTTGAAATCATAGTAAAGAAAAATGAGTTCGGTCTTTTGATAGACTTTAGTGTGGTCTATTTAGCTATAACAAAATTAAATTTTTCTGATTACCCTTCATCAAAAAAAGGGTTTTAGGGGAACGCTTATAAAAAAGGTATTACGGTATGTGAACCAGTGTTCACATAATAGATTAACAAACTTACCCAACCTAACTAAGTGATCAATATAGCAAGTTTTCAACAAAAAAAAAGAGATTTGAGAGTCAAAAGTAAAATTAAAAAAAAGATTTTACTATTTTTAGTTCTTTTGCAATATTTGAAAATTTTTTAGAATTTTTTTTAAATGTTCCGTTTTTTTTGGTGAAAACTGCCATATATAACGTTATATAGCGTTATATAATGGTTGGGCAAATAAACTCGATTTATCATTTTTGATAAAAAAATAATTTTCAAAAATCCGATAACGTCATATTGCGTTATATATTGATTTTTAAGTAACAAGCAGCACCTTAAAACAGAATCAATAAATTAAATAAATTTAAATGAAGTTTTTAGGTATAAAATTACTCGAGAAGAATAGATTTTGTCTGGATATTTAATTTAGCACTTTAAAACATGTAGAAAAAATAATATCCTATTTATAAGCCAATATTTGATTTTCTCAGAAAAAAAAAGTATTTTTTTATTCTCAAATAAAAATTACCAAATTTCTTTGTCCAGTCGACAAAAACAAACACTCAAATCTCATTTAAACTTGAATAAATAAATCTAAAAATTCCTAAAAGGAAATGAAAAAAAAATCTCCGATTTATAATACAATAATCCCGAAACATATAAAATTTCATTTTTTCAAATATACATCTTACATTTCTTGAAAAATTCTTTTTTTAATTTTCAAAACAAACATTTTCAAAAAGAAAAGTGTTTTTACAGTTGTACAAAAATTTTTGTTTTTGATTATAAAAATTGACTTTTTCTAGTAACAACAAACAAAAAAATATACTTTCGAAATACTTCCTAGAAAAATATACATTTTTTTAATAATAAAACTAGAACTTGAATGTTGTTTTTATCATGAATTAATTAATTAGTTAAAAAGTCAATAGGGTTTTATCATGATTAGGAAGCTTTAAAAAACAACTTGAAAATTTAGGCTAATATTTTTTTGTTGCAAATAAAAGCAAGTATGTTAGGTTTGTTTTTATTTTATTTCAAGCACAAAGTATTATGCCTTCAAATCCACGTGATTTCAAAATTAAGCATTTTTTTATATTCTCAAAATGAAAAAAATAAATTTTTTTTTTTGAATTATTTTCAAAAATTACGATTATTTATTTAAATTAAATTAAAAAAGAATGCTAACTATTTGTGCTTATAAAAGAGACTGAGTAAGATAGAAGAATTATTAGAGAACTATGAAAAATAAAATTTAAATTTTTTTATTTTTAGAACACTTTAATTGCAAAAAATTTTCAAAGTAAAAAAAAAAATTTATAAATTATTTTCAAAATGAACAAAGCAATGAATCACGTTTTGTTCGCAACGGCTGGTTATGATCATTCTATACGATTATGGTATCCACATAATGCTATTTGTTACAAGATGTTACAGCACAATGAGAGCGTAAGCGCTTTTTCATAGCTTATTTATACCTGTAGAATTTGATGTAATTACACTCTGAGTCTTATTTTGATCTACCTTACTTGCTTGATTTTTTCCATAATTACTCTATAATTCTGTTTCTAAAGTATACTATAATGGATTGAAGTACAAAATAGATTTGTGTTACACAGACACAAGTCCAAATTTAAAAAACCCGTCCAAATAATAAAAGTGTACTTAAATGTATGAAACTCCAATCATTTTTGTACCTCAATGATACTTAATTTTAAGTTGACACTGAGTACTTCATAAAATCAATTGTAATTTGATAAAGAATCGGATTTTAACTTTCTAATATTTTTATAAATAAACCAATTGATATTTATTTAGTTTGATAAATAAATTTTTGTTTTAAGCAGGTAAATTGCATGGCATTTCACCCAAATCGAAGTCTATTGGCCTCGGGTGGTTATCAACAAGTGTGCATATTTGATACACAATCAAGCACTCAAAATTTAATAGTTAATTTAGATGGTGTTGTTAAGAATACAATAGCGATTGGTTTTAAAGATAAAGGTACGTGCATGTACACAGCTGGCGAGAATAAGACAATAAAATTATGGGATATTAGGAGTATGAAATGTTCGTCTGAATTTGTACACAGTATGCCAATAACAGCTCTGGCACTGCATCCGAATCAAATTGATTTTATCTATGGGGATGATAATGGAGATATGTTTCGATGGGATACTCGAACAGCTCAATCGGAAAAATTAGAAATGCCTGAAGAGTCTAAATCAACTATTAGAAGTATTTCAATAAATCAAGAAGGTACCATGATGGCTGCCGTTAATAACGATGGTCATTGTTTTTATTGGTTAATGTCCGGTGGTCATGATGATCAACCGCCTAATTTAAGAAGATGTACAGTAAATCAAGTGCATAAGAGATATGCACTTAAGTGTCTTTTTAGTCCTGATTCAACGTAATTAAATTAAAAAATTATTAGAAAAAAATTAATTAAAACATTTTATTTTGAAGGTTGTTAGCGACATCGTCAGCAGATGGTACTGCTAAAATTTGGCGAACTGTTGATTTTAGTTTAGAAAGCGAATGTAAGGAGCCTAAAGATCCCAAGCAACAAATTAGTAGTAGCAAATGGATATGGGATTTGGCGTTTACATGTGACTCAGAGTATTTGTTTACAGCATCGTCTGATAAAATAGCTAGATTATGGACTGTCAAAACTGGTGAGATAAAAAAAGATTTTATTGGTCATCAAAAACCAATAGTATGTCTAGCTTTTTCTGATATTTGAATATGTTTTTTTTTTTAATAGGATGTTTTTATTTCTTTTTAAACTTAAAAAACCGGTCTAACTTTACTTCTTTTTTTTTTTTTGAAAAGATTAGTATAACTTGTATATATTTTTATTTATAATTTTTTATTTATCATATTTTTGTGTTTTAAAGATTATATTTTTTTTTGGAGAAACAAATTTTTGAAAATTTTGTTTAGAAACCAACAAAAAATAAAAAATATTGAAAACTGATCCATTGTGAACGTCTTTCATCTCAACTCCCAGCACTGACCAATACCACTTTTTTTAAATAAAGAGCAATAAAATTCCGATAAAATTTGATCGAAATCTAATTGCTCTGTATGTATTTAAAATAAGGGGTATTGGTTAGTGTTGCCTTTAATTTATTTACTTCAAAAAATAGATTGAAGCATTTTGTTTTTACAAATAATATGATTTTTTTGTAAATGCTATCAATATAATTTTTGTAGATTTCGATTAGCTGAATTGATTGGTATAAAGTAACAACGGTTTTTGACGGGTAAAAAGTAAACGTTTGATTTTGTTTAAATTTTTGACGGTACCGAGGCATTTAACAAAATTTTGACTGTATATTAGCTGTAAATTGAAATTATTTGAAAAATCCATGGTTTCCAGCAATTTTCTAATACACCATAGACCCTTTGGTTTTTTATATAAATCGATTCAGGCTATCGAGATCTACAATAATCATAAAAGATCTTACTTCTATGATTATCGTAACTATTTTTAAACATTTTTCATATTTTTAGTCAAAATTGCGAAAAAGTAATTTTTATCTATCAATTTTTATCTCTTAAAGACCATTCGTGGCCAACTTTTAAACATCAAATTACTCACCTCACTGGACTTAACAAGAATCAATAGTCATTTAGGCCTATAGAAATGCCAGAATCCTAAATTTTCACCCTAAATTCAGCTAAATTAACATAAATTGATTTTTTTTAGTTCAGTTTTTTACTACAGAAACCTTTTATTTCAAAAATAAAAAATATCGTTTCAATCTAATTTTTGATGTAATTTCAAGTCGACTTCAATCGACTGGAAAAAAATGTCCAAAACTAGTATTGGTATACATATTAGATTTTAATCAGATGTTTTTTACTAAAGATACTCGGAACCCTAAACAGAATTAGTAAAAATCAAATCCAAGTAAATATTTGCCTTTAATTAATAATTATAATATTTTAAATAAAAAATTTTTCAAAATCAAGTCTTATTAAGATCCTAAGAAATTTTATTTTAAAAATTTTAGTCAATTTAATTAATTAAAGTCAATTTTAACTTATTTTTTAGAACTTAATTTAAGGCAACTTTTGAACTTGACTTTTGAATAATTTTGTATCGCAATTAAATTTAAAGATTTTTAGTAGAAGAAAGGAAAAGAGTACCGTACCGACTTGTCACCAGATCAGCCGGAAAATCAACTGCCTAGCCAGAATCATAATTTTTATAATACCATACATTCTAGTCTTAGAAAGGATTTAAAAAAAAATGTTTTTAATTAAATATATTAAGTGGAAATGAATTATTTCAAGGAAATAAAATAATATATGAATACTTGCTTTAAATGTATCCAATAACCCGCTTAGCTCGATTGAACAAATTATTCTGTCCAAGAAAACGACAATATCTAAAGTCTAATTATTCCAAGATTATTTTTTCTTGTAAAATTTTTTTTACTAAAAAAATCGAAACGCTTAAAAATTTAAAACCTATTTTCAGATTAATCTCATGCTTCATGTCCCATTCACATTTTTCATAATGTTCATGTAAGCGCTTAAAAACTTAATTTTATCACTATAACCTTTGGACTCTACATATCAAACTTGCTTTTTTGTATGTGCTTCTAGACTCAAAATCTCACATTTTTTCAGTTTTTTATTTTTTAAATTTTGAAATATGAAGTTTTAGACTTAATATAAGTTGAAAGAGAGTTAAATTTTAAAATTAAAAAAAAATTGACTTG
>NTPY01000149.1:409605-430193 GCA_002922825.1 Brachionus calyciflorus
TTTTTCCAGAAATTTCACACTTTGTGTACTAATTAACCTAAAAAAAAAAGATAGTAAAAATTTTCTTTTTAGCCGCCTTGAATTGAAAAAATGTCAAACTTATGCAAAAGTTCACATTCCGTCAAGTTTCCACAATTTTATAATCGATAGGGATCTGGTTTCAAAGTCTGCAAAAAATGCTATTTCAAATTTTTTATGGACCAAATCTTGAAAAAAAATTTAGAGTATAAAGCCAGGAAAAGTCCCTATTAGTACAAAGTAAACAATGATGTCTAAAAACTAAAACTACTAATCTTGTTTTAAACAAGCTAAAATTTTTATCTAAATCTTGTGATCTAGTAGTCTCATTTTTGACCTGCCTCGTAATTCTAAAATTAAAGCTTAACGTTATTCCTCGAACATAGAACTTAGAAAAAAAATAGTTAAATTAAATTCGCATTGCCTCAAAAAATAATAAAATAAATAATTTCATAATTTTTTAAAAAATAATTTGAATGAAAATATGCTTTCAAAATTTAAAAAGAAAATCTTTTAAATAATTAATTTTTACAATAAAATATATTTTACTCAAATATATTTTTAAAAAAATCGAACAAATTAATGCATAAATCATCCAAAACATCTGGTAATTCGTCTAGTTCCACTTCAACTAGACATACCGAACGATCTATTAATCGATACAATATTGGTACTCGTTTAATAGATGAGGAAAAATTCAAACAAGGTTTGACAATAACACTTTTGTTCTCGTTTTTAAAATTCTTAAATAAGTATTTACTCAATTTTTACTAAATAAGACCATAACCAAGTTTATAATGATGATTCCAAATTTGCCAGACAATTAAAAAAACTGCTTCGCGAAGAAGAAGAAGAGAGTAAAATTCAAAAAATTCTTGATTTAAGCTCTTATTTAGACCATCATGAGAACATAAAATTTGTTCTTAAACTTGGTAAACAATCGTTGAATATTTTGCTTAAATTACTATCTGAACAGTATATTTATCTTTTGTTTATTCAAATTTTTTTTAAATAAATAATTTTAAAATTGAAATCAAAGGCACTTGAATGAAAGCAAAAACTACTTGGTCGAATGTATTTCAAAAATTGGTAGTATTATAATGACAGATCGGGACCCTCAGTAATTAATTCTAATTCATAAATAAAATTTTTATTTAAATTTGGATTTATTAGTTATTCAAGTAAATATTTTGATTGGGTTATTGAGGTTATTTCAGTTGTACTAGACGAAAATTCCAAAGAAAGCTCTAAAGACAATAATATTAAATGTTTGGTAATGGACGCTGTAAATCAAGTAATATTCTTATTCTTTTTTAAATTCGAATTTTGATAATAAATATTTGTTTTTAAATGAAAAAGAGCTTTTTAAATGAAATGATGAGTCGTTATATGAAAGAAAATATTGATGTAAGAAAAAGTTTTAAAATTTCGGAAAATATTTAGCTTAAAAACCTTTTAAAATTTAATAGTTTATTTTGGGAGATCTTAAGAAATTATTAGAGTCAAGTGATAATCCAAATTTGATGATGAAAGTTGCTAGAACAATTTTACTATTGGCCAAATCATATCCTTATGCCATAAATAACATATTTCAAGTAAATTTCTTTGCTTTTAAATAAATTCAATATTAAGTTTTGAAAATTTTGTTTATCACAAAGGATGTAGTTGATATATTAATAGCATGGCATATTGATATTAATCAATCAGATGAAGTGATTGAATTTACATCGAATTCTCTAGTTGAATTTCGATCAAATTGGTTAAATGATTTGAATTTTACATTCAATTTATTAGAACAATTTGTCGAAGACATTGAAAGTTATTTAAAAGTAAGATAGATTAAGAGAAATTTTCTTTAAAAGAAGACTTGATTTATGCTTTTTTAAATGCGTTAAGGCTTATTTAGATGATTCAAATAAAAGACGTGAATTGGAAAACATTGAAAAAATAGCTGCTTTATTCAAGTAAATTAAAAGATTATTCTTTTATATTTCAAAAATAAATATTCCAATAATTATTAGAGTCTACCACACAGTAATTAAAAGTATCTCATGCATAGACGACCGATATAACCAACCATTAAAAACCATTCTAACAAAAAACGAAATTGAAATTCTTGTTTCAACACTCAGAATAATACTAAATTCTGTTCTTAAAATTTATAAAACAGAGCACAGTGAACTTTTATTCAAACCAGGTACTTGTCGTCTCAAATATTTCCTTAAAAAAAAATTAAAGAATTTTTGCAGACCCTTTTTTTTTATTAAGCAAACAATTCATTAATTTTATTTTGTGATATTTTCAATGACACAATAAGCTTCGGTTTGAGTGAACTCTTAATTGATTACTTAAAAAAAGAAAATACTGTTGAGCATACTTGGTACGATCATTCTGACCTAAGCTTCTTGAATTTAATCAATAAAGTAATTTTTATTTTATTATGTATATAATTTTAAAGAGATCAAAAAATTAAAAAATATTTTTTAAGGTGATTGGATATTTTATAACATCAAATAACATTGATTTAATAAATCAAATTCTATCTTATGATGGTCGTTTATGGAATTATAAATTCTCTCAAAATACCAAAGTAAAAATAAATAAAAAATCTTTTGAATCTTTTTTTTTGGTATTTTAAAATCAAATTTTTTGTTATTCTAAAGATAATTCAAGAATGTCTTAATATTTATAAATCTTTAATAGTTGTCAAATCCATTCCAGTCGTTCAAGAAGTTTATAAAAATATTCTATACGATACGGACTTGTCGTTTAAGACTATTTTAAAATATTCAAATTCAAATGATATTTTAAGTTTAATAAATGGCGAAGAACCAATTGGTGATGCTAAAGGTCTTGGTTTATTAAACTCAATAAAATATGCGGAGAATAATTTTTTGTTTAACTTGTGTGTATTTGCTGAGCTGGGAAATGCAAAAAATAATTTAATCTTAGTAAATTTTATCATTCAAAAATTTGCTAATTTTTTTTCTACATTTTTCTACATATTAAGATGTATACTTTGTCACCGACTCTTTTTGAACTCCTTACAAATAAGCTTTCACCATTAAATTGGAGCCTAGCTGAAAATTTTCCCAATATTCAATATGCTTTATTAAATCGTCTATACACTCATTGTCAAAGACATGAAAATTTCATAGTGACTTCATCTCTATTTGCGAATAAATACGGAACTGATTCGCCTACTAGAGATTATTTTCGTATTATTATTGAGACTATAACTAAGTTAATATCACATCCTACAACTAGTTTAGACATTAGGTGACTAAATTTTAAAATTTTTTTAATTTTATCAATTTTGTTTTTTATTTTTTTTTGTTGTAGTGTTATTTTATTGAATTGGTCAATCAAATTAATCGAGTCGATTACTGTTGAAAATGGTTCGATTTTGTCAACTAATTTGTTTATAAATTTTATAAATTCAATTATTACTTGTTCTTATTCTCATGAGGATGAAATAGTCTTACTAAGTCACCAAATGTTTGTTAAAATTCTTCAAAGATTTGATAAAATAAGCGAATCATGCTTAAACAGGTAATTTCCCAGACTTTTATAACAATCAATTAAAAATAATTTTTGAAATTTTCAAAACCTAAATCTTTTTTTTTCATCAAGAATAGAAAATTAAGTTTAAAAAATTTTATTATTTAAAGAATTCTCGATTTGTGTAAATATTTTATGATGAACTCGAATAGCCAAATTCGCTATAAATATATGAAATTATTGACAATGATGCCAATAAACCTAAGTCTAAGTCATAAAACAGACATTAAGACGCTGACCTATCAGGATTTTTCGAATTTTTCATCAATATCACGAAACAACTATATTCTCTCAAGCTCTGATTGTGTCATAAGCATGGAAAATTTCAAGTCAATAATGAGCTTTGTTTTGGCTGGTATCAAACAAGACAAGTAACTCTAACAACTTAAATTTATTATATTCGAATTTTTTTAAAACTTGTTTTAATAAAAAGTGAGACATTCGAAAAAAAATGGCTTGAAAGAATTTTTTTCTCGTGTCGTAGACCTGTCAATGAAGATAAATTAAAAGAAGCAGGTAAGGATTCAATGACTATAGATCCTATAATTGAGAATCATGATGGAATTCTATGGTTTTGGGCTTTGTGGGAATGTGCTCAATTTTGTGTTCAATCACGATTAAAAACTCCGTTAGGAAAAGCTCAAGATACTTTTGTAGCTATTGAAAGTAGGTCTTACAATCCTACACCACAATCTTTTCGAAATTAAAATTTTTTTAATCTAATTTTTAAGGTGTTTTAAAAAATTATTTTAATTATGAACAACAATCACAAACGATGGATAAAGGAAAAAATAGCTTTACCGATTTAAATAGAATAAGCCTTTTGCTTCATTTTGTCGATCATTTAGAACGGCTTATTTATAATGCCTACGAGGGAATAGCAACTGGTCAACACATGGTCTCTAAGGCTGTCAAATTATTTTTTCGTACAAATAAAAGTACGTGCAATGAATGGTTCTCGAGAGTTAGATTTTTTTTGAGTTTATTAAGTACTAAAAGTGGTAATTATGAAATTGCAATTAGACATTGCTGGGAATATTTACAATATTGTTTCCAGCATAATCTTACTACAGTAAATATTTTTAAAAAAAAACAAGAATAAAATTTCTTTGATTTTTTTTAAAAATAATCTTTTTCAAGTCTAGTGAATTTGATCAGATTGTTCAAAGCTTAATTAAGTGCTATACAAAATTAGGCTCATGGCAGCAGTTGTTAGGTCTTTATGAATGGTTGAATAAAAGTATTAAAAAGACCGGACTTGAATGGATCAAAATAGCAGCTGAGGAAGCTCAAGGAAAGTAAGTTTTCAACGAAAATATAAATCAAAATTATTTATCTAAATTGTGGACTTAGATTAGAAATTGCTTGTTCTGGTTATAAAGAAATTTTAAATAAGAATTTAGAAGATTTAAAAATTAATAATCAAAGTAGCAACAGTCATTTTAGTCTAGTCAAATATCAAACCGAAAGAGTAAAAAAAAAAAATAAAAAAATAGACTTTTTTAAAATTACATTTTTTGGACTTATAGATAATGGAGTGCTATTATCAATTGAGCGATTGGAATGGATATTTAAATTGGTTTAATGAGCTTAAATTAAATCATTTGGATCATTTAGAAAATCAAAATTTGGCAAATCAATTGGAAAAATATATTGATTTAAATTATATAAAGTATGTTGAAAAAAATTTTAATTAAGATTAAAAAAAACAAATTTTTTTTTTCTGCAAGATCTTTGGCGTCCTTTGACGATGGTGATTTTAATTCAGTTTTAAATAAAAATCATCATTTCAATGCGTATGATAGTTTAATATCGTATGTTGATTGTAAATGGAATTTTGAAGAAATTGAAAGAGTTACTATGAGAGAAATTCATAAAACTTTAATGTTTGAAAGGTAAATTAGACTATCTTAAAAAAATATAATTTCAATCGTCACCTATAACAGTAGCCTTAACAGTTTTTGATGTTATTAGAATTTCAATTTGTTTTAGCTTTAGTTGCTGTAATAGTCTTTGTTGACGACTTAAGTTTTCTTTATGATCCGTTTCAAGGATTTTTGGATGAGGGCTCTAAATCCCACAACACTCCCTCCCGCACATGATCCATTTAAATTATAATACATTTATTTTTACAGACCGATCTAAATATAAAGCACAATTTTTCTCTTTGCTTCATCTGACACTGTATCTTTATTTTACCTTAATGCACATTCCTGTTAATTTTGCCCCCATTCTTTACGATAAAATTTTATTTTTTCAAGAATCAGGACGTTTTTTTTAAGGTGATTAATGGCTTTAAAAGAGAAAGAAGTTTGCATCAAAAAATGACTAATCGACTAAGCAAATTAATTTTGTCTAAAATGGACAAAAATACTTTGACCATATTTTGTCCTATTTGCTTTTTTCGTTTTTCGAAATAGGTTCAATTAAATTTCTTTTAAAACAAACAAAAAATAATTAGAATTTGCTGTTTTCTTTTTTTATTTACAACAAAATTCCTCGTTTTGGGAGAGGAAGTTTTGAATTTTGGACGGACTGCATTTAAAAATCAACGTGAACTTACGCTACGCCACTGCCAATTTTGATTTTGATTTAAATTAGACACGAAAAAAATATGATTGAAAAATTTTTTTTGCTCATTTTTAATTATTCAAAGATAAGTTGTTATGTAAATATCATCAAAAATAGAGTTAAGTTAATATTCATTATTTTCCTCAAAGGTAGTAGTTCCGGAAGAGAAAAAGAAAAATATGTGCAAAAGTTTTAATTTATAGAGAACATAAACTGTTTTATATGAATTGGAGTTTTGAAATTATCTTGTGTTTCTATATTCCAATTGTATTTCGCTAATCTTTTTTTTAAGTAGTTAAAAAAAAGATTAGCGACGGGTACGGCGTTGATTCGGGAACATTACAGTATCAAGTTTTAAAATGATCAAAACCATTTAAGCTACATTTAATTAATAAAATTGGGCTTATAATTACTAAGAAATTAAAAAAAAAACTAAAATTTTGAAGAACTTAATATTATTAAACATGCTAAATTTTTATTTACTTAAAGATTTCAAATGAGTGAACATAAAGGATATTGTGAGAATTTCAATAACCAATTTTCCACTATACTTAACATAGACGAAATGTCACAGACAAATCATGAAAAACTAATTTTAACACTATTTCTAAACTACTTACAAAATCAAGAGGTACTTTATTTTTTATTTCATAAATATTTTAGCTTATAATTTTTTTTAAACAAAAGGATCAAATTGGTTTACCGTTTTTAAATAATTTAAAACTCAATCCAACAAAATATAACATGAAATACTTAAATATTGCTTTAATGATTTCGAAAAATTATGATTTTAATCTTGATTTAAACTTATCATGTGCCCGCTTAGCTCGGAAACAACAAAATAAAAATTTGAGTCTGAGACTACTTGATCAACAACTTAAGTATTTTAATAACACACTTGACAACAATTCTCATTTATTTACTCGGCAAAACGAGGCGAATTTTTACGATTCCGTTGCAAGACTAATGAATGATGTTCATCAAATTACCGATTATAATCTCAAATTAAAAATCTTGGAATTTTCACAAGAAAGTTCGAAATTTCTAGCAACATGTAATTATTCATTTGAATCAGTTGATATTAGTACTAAATCAATTTTAAATTTTGTCAATTTTGAGCCTGATATGACTCCTTTATTTACACCAGGTGTACCATATCAAAATAATAAAATTTTTAAAGATAATCTAAATGAAAAATGCTCATTTTTATTAATGAATTTAAGCAAATTTCTAGCTCAAAATACGAGCATTTTAAAAAATTTGAATTTTTTTAATTCAGAAAATTTGAGTCTAAACGAGCAAATTGGATCGAATATTAACAAAATTTTAAGCCTCAAATACAATGATATATCAAAATTTAACTTGAAAGATAATTTCCTAAATCCCGAGTCGATAATTGGTAATTTACTCGACTTATCTACTGTCCTATCGCCTAAAATTCCTAAAACATGGTACTCATTGGGTAATTGGTGTTACAAATGGGGTAAAAAATATGCCGATAAGATTCAAAGTTTAAATAAATTGAGTCAAAGTGATATTAGTAAGGATCCTGATGTCAATAATTTATTAGAATTATTACCAGTGCATTGTTCTGATGAAGAAAAAAAATTAATCTTGGAAATATATTCGAATTGTTTGTCTCTAAATCACACTCAAGATGAAAATTTACAAAATCCTATCTTTCAATTTAATAAAGAGTTATTCCGAATTCAAGCTCAAAGTCAATTGTATGAAAATTGTCAGAGTTTGTGCGAGGAAAAAGTCAATTTAATAATTCAATTTTTTATGAATAGTATTGATAGGGTTATTTATTATCATAGAATAGCATGTAAATCATATTTTATGTTTTTGAAGTTAAGTGAAAAAGGCACTAAGTTGTCCGATGAAAAAAATATAACATCAAGTTTGAGAATTATAAAATTAATGGTAAAATATGCTATTGAATTGAGAGAGGATTTGAAAAATGGATTGGATGAAACTCCTAGTGAACCGTGGAAAAATATAATACCACAATTATTTTCGAGACTTAATCATCCCGAGGTCTATGTAAGAGAATCTGTTAGTCAATTATTGTGTAGAATTGCCAAAGATTTTCCACATTTGATCATATATCCAGCTGTTGTAGGATCACAAGATGGACCAACTAAAATTGAAACTGTTCACTCAAGAAAAAATGATAATAGTTTATTTGAAAATTTGGGAAAGTCTCAACAAGAAGAACCTAAACTTGAGAGCAAAATAGGTAAATTCTTTTTTGTTTACAGTTTCGAGGAAAATTTTTCCGGTGGAGGCTTTACTTCGTCCTAATTTTCTTTCAATTCTTTAATCATGTGATTTTTAAAATTTTAAAAAATTTATAGAAATTGAAAACGAGAGTGATTTAAGTGAAGAAGAAAACTCTGGTGAATTAAGCGATGAATTGGAACAAGAAGTAGAGGATGAAGAAAATGTAACAAACAATTATGAGGATTATGTACAAGACGATACAAAATCTGAGTTAAAAAACGCTTATAAATACCTATTGGACACTTTGACTGATTCAAATCGTACAATGATTGATCAAGTTAAATTGTTTGTTCATGAAATGCGTCGTATAACTTTACTTCGAGAAGAATTATGGTATGGTACTCTAAATCAAATTCATTCGGATTTAAACAAACGCGTCGAACAATTAAATTTAGAAATTCAAAAAACAAATTCGAATACTTATTTAACTGACAGTGAAAAACAGCAAATATCAACGGAAAAATATGAAATTCTACTTCAACCGATTGTATCAATTTTAGAACATGTACAAGAAATAACAACTAATTTACCACCTGAAACGCCAAATGAAGAAATGTTTCAATTGGAATTCGAAGATAAAATTAAAGATGTCATTAATCTTTTAAAAAGCAAAGACAATTATAACAAACCGTCAAATTGTATAGTTCTATTTAAACAATTACATAATACTTTTCATCATAGAAGTCAACGTAGACAATCTACATCATTACAAATGGATCAAATTAGTCCGAAATTATATAATTTAAAATCGACTAGTATTCCTATTCCGGGTAAAGATGGAAATTTTGTAAATATTTATTCAATTGCTAATAGTGTTTTAGTTCTACCTACAAAGACAAAGCCGAAGAAATTATTTTTTATCGGATCGAATGGTAGACGTTATCCCTATTTGTTTAAAGGCCTTGAAGATTTACATTTAGACGAGAGAATAATGCAGCTGTTAAATATTGTTAACACGATGTTTACAAAGATTAATAAAACAGAGACAATAAATTATCATGCGTTGAATTATTCCGTAACTCCTTTGGGACCTCGATCAGGTTTAATTTCATGGGTCGAAGGAGCAACACCTTTGTTTAATTTATATAAAAAATGGCAGCATAGAGAAGCAGTTTATTTAGCTAGTAAAAATCAACAACAACAGCAACAACAACAAATTCATATAATGAGACCAAACGATATTTATTATTCAAAATTAAATCCTATTCTAAAAGAGAAAGGAATTAAAAACTTCCAGGAAAATCGAGCTGAATGTCCTGTTGGCATTTTGAAAAAGGTTTTGGAGGATTTGATTAAAGAGACTCCAGGTGATTTATTGACTAAAGAATTATGGTGTAATTCTAGCACTCCGGCTAATTGGTGGAATAGTGTACAAATTTTTTCAAGGTAAGTTATATCTTTAGGGAAAAATACTAGAATAGAACTGTAGTATCACTTAAATTCAAAATATCTAAATTTTTTGCTACAAATTTATTCGAAAATTTTTGTGTTAATGAATCGTTAAATTTTTTGGTTTAATTGACTAAATTTCTATTTTAAGATCAACGTCAGTTATGTCTATGATTGGTTATGTAATTGGTCTAGGTGATCGCCATTTAGACAATGTACTAGTCAACTTAAGAACTGGTCAAGTTGTTCACATAGACTATAACATTTGCTTTGAAAAAGGTCATAATTTACGCGTACCAGAAAAAGTGCCTTTTCGTATGACCCAAAATATCCAAAATGCATTAGGAATGACAGGGGTCGAAGGTCTTTTTAGACGATCAAGTGAAAATGTTATGAGCATTCTTCGACAAAAAAGAGAGATTTTACTTACTTTACTCGAGGCTTTTGTTTACGATCCACTTTTGGACTGGACTGGACATGATACGGGCATAATAGCTTCATTTTATGGAGGTGGAAATTCTAAAATAAAAACCGAAGATGGTGAAATTAAAAAAGAAACGCGTAAAAACATCGAGAAAAAGCAGAATTTACATTTATACGAAATCCGATTGATTGAAAACAGGGTCCCCATGGACCAAAATCAAAAACAATTAGAAACTTACATAGGCCAAAATTTAACTAGAGTCAAAATTTTAAATGACATAGCCCAGAAAAAAGGCCTCAATGACAATTTAATACGTCTAAATGAACAAGCTAAAATTTATTTAGACGAAAGTGTCACTCTACATGAGACCATGAAGTCTAAAACAACCCATCCTGTTTATACTCTACACGATAGATACAATGATTATTTAATTTATAATCAAAATTTAGAGCTCGTTAATTCAAGTTTAGACGCTGAGATTCAAAATTTAAATTCACTTAGCACAGGACATTTAGATTCAATTAATTTTTTCAAATCGAATTTAAATTTGGAGCCGAATTGCGATGTTAAAAAGTCATATAATTTAGTTTCGGATTTTTTAAAGTCAAGTGGTCAAGTAGCTTTGATAGATCTAGGCGATAAAATTTATGAAAATATACAAGAGCAAAAAATTAAACTTAAATTAAGCCTTAAAAATATTAAAGAGATAAGCAAGCATATTTTTAAAATATTAAAATTTATGCCGAATGATTTGCTTTCTCAAAGTAAACATTTGAAAATAATCGATTGGTTAAAAGAATTGAGGGTTTTTATGGACATGAAAATCTACGACAAAATAAAACTTGAATTCAATCAAAAAGACTCGATCAATCACGTTGAGGATATTAAACAAAGAATAAGCTTACTTAAAAATGAATTAATTCCACTTGCAGATAAATTAGAAATTTTAAATCAAAGAAAATTAAAAATTGAACATTCACAAAATTTGATTTCATTTGAGCTCGAAATGAATAATTTTATAAATGAACAAATTGCAAATGAATTTGTGAGTGTTCAATTATTTGAAAGTTTTAACATAAGTGTATTACAATTTTTTGGTGAAAATCTTCAAAAATGGTTTGCTATGGAAACAGCAGCGGTTAGTTCCAAAGAGAGTTTAGTAAATGTTACATCAATAGAAGGAGATTGGTATTTGGAAGAAATGCTTACTTTAATTCGAAATAGTTCTCATTTGAGTCAAATTATATATAAAACATATGAAAAATTTTATAAATTTGATCCAACTGAGGAGACAAACGAATTAAGTTTTAGAAATAGTTTGATTATTTTTTATGTTCTTGAAAGTCTTTTTGAGGGCTTAAATGAGTTGTTAATTAATTATGATGTTATTTTAATGGAAAAAATATTAAAACTGGCGTTTAGTGATGAACAAGAAATGCAATGGGTACTTAATGAGTTTAAATTAATGGATTTAGAAGAGCTTTTTGAAATTATGTCTGCGGAAAATACAAATGAATTAACTAATCCTGAGTATATTGAAAAAATAAATGAGATTAAATCAAAATATGGCAAGATCTTAACCAATCGAAATAATAAAATATGCACTGAGATTTTGCTGGAATTTGAGAAAATGTTTAGCAAAATAGACAACGAGTTTGATAAGTTAATTAAATTTTGTAAAATTTATTACACATCGCAAGATCAGAGTGTCTTAGAACAGAATTTGTTCATTCTAACATCCAATTTGGTGTTTTTGTTTGACTCTACAAATTATTCATACATGAAAAATTTATTTTTGGTTAAAAAAATACAAACCATTTATTCATGTTTAGTTCATTTTGAACAATACACTCAATATTGTTACGGTAAGAATCAGCACATGTTTTATAATTTTTTTTATTCAAGCTTTGCCTAAGCCATATTCCAACCAAAAAAATCATTTCAACTTTTTATTAAATAATTTCTTTCGGGAATTTAAACATTTCTTTAAATCTAAATTATTTAAGGCTAATAGGCTCAATATTATCTATGATTTAAAAATTATTATAAAATTTTTCTAATTTTATCTATGTAATGTCCAAAATACTTAGTTTTTTGCTTAAAAATTTATTTTAAATTAATGATGTCAGTTTTTGTAAAGAATGTTTAATTTTTAAATTTTACCTATAAATTAGGAAACTGTTCCTATATTTCAATAGAAGCTAAGATGCGTATATATTACAATCAATTTTTAAATATTTTTAACTACAGCGGATTTATCGATTTTAACAAAAATGAAAAATCGTTTAAGAACGGGAATTAAATTAATAAAAACTTTTTAAAAAAACTGGTTTACCGTGAGAATGACCGGTAATCAAAAAAATAACTGCGAGAGTGTATCGGGAATGAGGTAAATAAGCTCGGAAATATATCGAGAACTAGCTAAATTAGAGCGGAATTCAAGTAAAAATTTAGAACATTCTTAAAATCAGAAGAGGGTTGTAATGAATAAAATAAGTGTTTTTATCTGCAAATTTAATTTAGATTATATACTGCATTATTAGAGTAAAAAATTAAAAAATTTTTCTAAATTTAAAAAAATTTCTTAATTTAGCTTGCAAAAAAAATGTCAGGAAAAATGGCGATAGGTCAAATCTTTGATTTTGACCATTTCTGTCTTAATAAATAAAAATAAAAACTTAAAATTTTTTTAAAAATTTTTTAATTCCCGATTTTTCATCTAATTTTTTTATCATATTTCCGATACATTCCCGGCTTTAAATACTTCAATACCGTTTCATTTCCGCTTTAAATTTTGATTTTCTCGATTAATTCCCGATATGTTCCCGCTACTTATTCCCGATGTTCTTTATGATTATCCCGTTTGATTTACTTTCTGTTATTTTTTTGTAACTGCTATTTTTTTTTCGAATTTTATTTTTCACTAACGCAGTTTAATTTTCACTGTTAAAAATTCAATAAAACCACTGTATCTTATCCATGATTTAAACTCTTGTTTTTTTTGGATATTTTTTATATCGTAAATCAATATTTATTTAATGGTTATTCTTGGTTTTTAAGATATATAAAGAACATTTTTGTCCTTAGAGGGTCAAATATTGAATCACTTTGATTAGAGGTTAACTCATGTTAATTAAATAAAGAATAAATTCCTACGATTTCATCTTCGAATAAACTCAAATCATACTGAACACTTAAGTGACAGTCCAGTCTTTTCAATATTTTATATTGATTGTTCTAATCAAGGGAAAGAAAAGAGTAATAATATCCACTCGTATTTTTCAAAAACAAATTTTTTCGATGTTTTTTTATAAATGAACAAGTTTCATAGAATTAAAACTTAGGAATTTTTACAATTAATAAGTAATAAGTCTTAGTCATTTTCCTTGATTATTAAACCGATATATTTAAATGATTTAATTATCTGAATTCATTCGCCTTGTCCTTGCTAGATATCTGCTCTTCTCTAATTTTATTTCAAAGTTCTTAGAAGTAAAACAAATCAGAGAGTTTTTGCGATTTCTTAGCCTACTTGTTTAGCTTTAATTTTAAAATATCTTGACTGGATCATTTGTAATAAATATGAGCTATTTAATTAAATTTGACTTTTTTGATCATTAGAATTCCACGTATTATACCATTTTTCATTTATTTAAGGCTCTAAAAACGAGTTTATGTTCAAGCAAGAAGATTTCGTTTACCCAATTAAGAATTATTTATCAGAATTTATCGTTCAAATGGTATTTTTTCAGCTTCAACATTATATTAAATACTTTTAAGTTTAAATTTTTTTTTAAAATAGGTTAATGGCGTGCCAATAATACTGATTGGAAATCTTTTTAATATTTTAAAAAATGACCAATATAGTTTTATGGACATGAATCTAGTAAATCAAAGTGAACAAATTGGATACATGATTAATCACAAAATTCTTACTAATCAAATTAATGAATACTTTTTTAATACATTTAATCAATTTTTGCTAAATATCGACTCCATTTGGGTCAATCAAGATCTATTAAAGTAAATTTGAATTTTTTTCATTATTCATATTTTCTATATTATTTTGTCTTTAGGAGAATCAACTCAAATATTGAGTATAATCAAACGTTTATGGACTTGTCAAAAGAAATAATAGATTCGATTGAATGGTATTATGATCCGTATTTAGTCGAATCCTATTCAGATTCCTTACAAACTAAAACATTCAGAGAGAAAACATTAGAAAAATTAAAAATAACAATGGATGACTTGGATAAAAAGATTGAAAATTTCAAAAAAATAGCTAACGAATTTTCAAACAACGAGACTAATATTTCAAAGCGTCTCGAATGGTCATCGAACTCAAATCCAAATTTGATTGAAATAACTAATCAATTTAACCAAGTGGTCGAAACAAACGATCTAAATTTCAAAAAAGAAATAACTCAAGTTGACAAAATTTCTCATTGCTTAAAAATGTGGTTTAATTTTGAGCACATGAGAAATTTTAAGTCGACACAATTGTCTCAAATAAAATCAAATTTTGAAAATTTAATGAAATTAATCGAACAGAAGGGTATTTTGGATCGAGAAAAAATACCAAATATAAGCGAAGTAGAGCTTAATTTGATCAATTTTAAGTCGTTTAAAGACCGAAAACCTTTAAATAGTTCAATATTACAAGAATATTATAAACTTTTCTATGAAGAAGTGGCTCAAATGAAACGCTCTAAACAAAAAGAAGAAAAAGAATTTTATGCTAAAATAGAAGAGCTAAATAAAAGTGCCTCCGACTTTAAAACAATTCTAAATCAACATAGTAAAGTAATGATTGATATTAAACCAATTTTAAAGAGTATGACCAAATTTGGAGATAATGCACGCTTGACTGAATATTCAAAGACATATCAAAAATTTTCCGAAATTTGTCAGAATTTGGTTAGATTTTTATGCAAAAAAGAATTAATCGAAGAAGAACCGAAAGATATTGAGGAAAAGCTAATTCAATTGGGAGAATTAATCCACAAAATATATGCCGATTTGAAAACTATAAATGATCCTATTGAAAAAAAAATAGACAATATAAAATTTGAGACTAAATCGACTGAAACTACTATTAAAACATTAAAAATAAATCAAGAGGGCAATTCTCATGCTATTTCGATTTGGAAACGGGTCAATAAAAAGTTAGAAGGTCGAGACCCTGATCCAAATTATCAAATGAATGTTCAAGAACAAGTATCATTTATTCATATTATTATTATTTAAATAAAAATTGTTTGATTGTAATTTTTTTGTTACTCTAAGGTTGATTATTTGATTAAAGAAGCGACTGATTTGAGCAATTTGGCAGTTTTGTACGAAGGATGGACGCCATGGGTATGAACAAAACAAAATGTTGAGGTAAAAAATACAGGCGATTTTTACAAAGAGCTTGGAGATAAAAGAAATAAAGTTTTGTTTTTTTTAAGAAAAGATTTTAAGGATTTGTTTTTTATTTTCAAAATATCCTTTTTTTAAAACAGTGTATTTTATCGTTTTGAAATTTTTTTTCTCAGATTTGTTTTTTAATTTGAAAACAAATATAAAAAAATAATTTCAAATAGATCATGTAAAGAATGAGGCTTTTATTTTTAGTAATTATTCCCAAATCCTTGAATTTTTAATAAATTTTGGTAATTTAATCAATGTACAGAGCATCTTAAAGAGCCATGTTTCTTATATATTTTAAAATTATTGTACTAAATTTTTTTGCTTAAAAGAACATATTATGTGATTAGGTTTTTTATGTCGATTTGGTGACCAGTTAGTTTTTTGACTGGTCACATATTCACTGACCAACTAATATGGGACCAGTAAAAAAATACTAATTATAAAAAAATTCTCGTTAAATTTAGCCTGGTCAACTAAATAAACATTTGTTAATGACAATTTGAAATAACATTTATTTTTAATCTGCCATATGATACTCCCTCAGACTTATTTTTTAAATTTCTTGAAGATCTAAAAATTGAGACAGTCGAATCCCGCCTAAAAAATTTAATGATTAGATACATAAAAAAATGCAAAATTCATAAAAATATCCTAATACTTAGTCTAATAGCGGATTTTGTCAGGTCGTTATACTCAAGAGGTCCTATCTCAGATGCTCCTCTAAGTATTATTCCCAAGGAGATGCTCCAATGGACATTAGAGGTACTTTAAGATTAAATTAATTTATTCATAAATTTTATTCTTATTTTTTAACTACTTTTCGATGTATTTTTTTTTCTTTTTAATTTATTTTTTAATTAATTGAACTCTTATCGATAAAATCCACGACTCAATGGCGAAAGGAGTTTAATTACTCAAAGCCATTTAAAAAAAAAAAAATTTGAAATAACACCTAATTTTATAATACAGTGTTTGAAGTTTAGTCGGAGAATCGGTAATATTACGTAAAATTACGTAAAATTTAGTAAAATTACGTAAAATTTAGTAAAATCCCAAAAAAACGGCCTTTTTTACAAAAATCAATCAATTTTTTAAATTTTTAAGAATTCTAAAAACAGTTTCGAGCAATTTTTGGCCTTACAAAAAATTACATTTTCTTACATATTTTTACGTAAATTTTTGTTATTTTAGTAAAAAAATGTAAAGTTTTTTTTAAGAAAGTAAGTTTTTTTTTTTAAACAAAAAAACAATTATCACAATTGAATAGGAATCAAATCAATCGAAACAAATTTATTTTTAATTTTTTAACGAAGATTTGAATCAGAAATTTCAAAAGCTTACCAAACATTACTGTTTTTTACATTTTTTACATAAAATAACAAAAATTTACGTAAAAATATGTAAGAAAAATATGTAAAATTTGTAATTTTTTGTAAGGCTAAAAAGTGCTCGAAACTGTTTTTAGAATCTTTAAAAATTAATTTAATAATTAATAATTTTACGTAAAATCACGTAAAATGATGTAATATTCCCGATTCTCCGACTAAACTTTAAACACTGTAACTAATTTGATTGAAAATATGCAATTTTTTGGTTAAATTAATTTCCATTTCCATTAATTGCTCAAATTTTCAATTCAACCATAATCAATATAAGCCACTATTAAAAAATTAGGATTTGTTAATAGTCATGAAATACGATACTACTAAAGTGAATAAATTAAAAATAAATATGAATTTGAAAAAGCAACATAATTTTATTTTTTAAACAATTTTTTAAGTAAAATTTTGAAATTATTATTCAAAAAATAGAATAAAATAACATTATACGAATTTGACAACAAATTAAAGAGTTCAGCAGCCTCGTGGTAATTGGTACATATTTTTCCATAATTAACACATAAATTCTCTTTAGAACTTACTGACCTTGATTTGATTATAAATAAATAAATATTGATACCAAAATGAAATCCTCTAAAAACAAAAAGAAAAAAAGCATTAAAAAATAATACTATAGTTACTCTAATCTCAATATTATCTGCTTTAGACGTACTTGATTCCAATGACATTCTTTTTAATAAAATTCGCTTCTCCTTTATTTGATCGATTAATTTTTTCCATAAAACCATATCAAAAAATGTCAATATGACAAAATATATAATATCATAAAGCACGAAATTGATTACAAATAGCGAATAGAAAATTTTACTTATTAGACCTGAATAAATAATATTTGAAGCTAAATTAATATTGTTAACTTCCATATTTGAAAAAAATGTATTTCTCATGGGAAATTCAGCCTCTTCATCCGTATCGGTAGTCAAAAAATAATAATCTCGATTTACCACAAGGTTAAATAATTTATCCAAATTTAAGCTAAATGTTAAAATAAAAAAAATAATTAGAATAACTTTGATTGACTTTTCTTTATTTTTCAATTTGTTCGAAGAGATAAGATCAAGACGTGTAATCGATATACCAATAAATGTTAGACCAGACCATAATTTTAGAATACTGCCAAAAAATTCTACAAAATATATATCGAAATACTGTACGAGGATATTGAAGTATATTTTCGGACACAAAATTCCATTTGCTTCAACACATTTATTCATTATATGAAAAATATTTATTAAATAATAGACAAAATTTATTAAAGAATTTGATAACATTAATTTATATAAAATTTTTGACATTTCTTTTTTGATTTGAAGATTTTTAGATGTTGGAAAAAGCACGAGCATATTTAAAATATTAGTTAAAAGTCCTACTATGGAGATTATTTCGGAAATAATTGAACTAACAAAATCAATATGCTGAGAGTCCTCAATTATTTTATTTCGACTAAAAAAAGTTTTTTTGTCGTAAATTTTGCATTTTTGCCTTCGACTATCTATGTGGCAAGATTCAATAAAAGTCTTATTGAAACACCCTTTTTCTGTTAGACTATCAAATTGCCAACTTGAATAGCTATTTTTTTTAAATTTAAAAGAAGTGTTTAAAAGATTGTAATATGTTCCAAAGAATAAAATCATAGTACATGTGCATTTGAAATCAACTAAATATTCATCTAAAAATACACTTAATAGAAAATTACGATTATTGGGCACATTTACATAGAAACAAAAGTCATCATTAGGAAAAGTGTATGTACTTGGAAAAATTTCAAGTCTTACTTCTAAAAATTCAGTTAAATTTGACATTAATTTAAATGAACTTAACCAATCTCCACCATCATTGAAAACACTAGGTATATCTTCAATAACAATATAGACAATTTGAGATTTAAACATGGAAAATAAATTTTTATCAGCTGATTTCCAAATACCCTGAATCGTAATACTCTCTATATTATTTAGGAGATTATATTCAAATAATTGAGTGGTCAAATCGGCTTTATAAATGTAAAAATTTAAGCCTTTAATTTTATATAGATGACTTGTATTTTGAATGGATTGGAATCCTAAAATATTCGTCTTGATGAACGTGTTAGAAAGACCGTAAAATTCTAAAAAGTACAAGTCATAGAAAGAAAATATTAAAGGACATGTGTTTAATGAATAAGAAACTGTGCCAGCAAATTTAAAAGTACTTAATTTTGTAAAATTAAATCCTTCAAATATTTTGCATTCAGAATTTATATTTAAGAAAGAAAAATAAAAATAAATCTTCATTTTATTAAAGTCTTTTCGTCTGAATGAAATTAATCTTAGATCAAAGTACTTAATGTACATGAATCTAAGGATAGCTAAATCGCCCATTTTAAGGTGATCAAGATTTAAATCATTATTTAGAGTGAGGTAAGTAGTGGGTCTTAGACTTATAATACTCGATGAGCATTTATTACAGATGAAATCAATTTTGGTAAAATTGTCAAAATTAAAGATGTCAAAATTTAGTTGAAATAATTCACAACTTTTCTTTTTTATTATGAGATTATTGAACTTTTCACAATCCGTAAATTCAGGAATTGAAAAAATCAATTTAAAAAAACTTATAAAAATAAGAATTTTTATCATTTTTTAATTTGTTTAAGGAGAAAATTGGTATTTATTTTTTAAAAAATTCTTTGAGCCTTTAAAAAAAATGAAATTCAATCAGTTGGATGTGTCATCAATTAGGTGTAAAAATTTTAGATCAGTATTTCGACATTAAACACTTGAAGTTAATATTTCATTACCCAAATAAAATTGATGTTTAAATTATAATCGGAAAACGATCTTATAAATAAACTATAAAATTTAATTATTCATTTACATGCTCATTTTCCTTTTTTACAAATGGATCTAGAATAATTAGTTATGGGATATCGGGTTTTTGTATATAACCGGTAAAATTTTCTCACGTCAAAACCTCTCCAAGAATAAATATATATATTTTTAATTAAAGAAAATTGATACCAGTAACTAATTTTTTTGAGTTTATTGGGAATTTTTAATCCGTATCCTTTAGTAATTAATTTCAATTAATTTAAATTAATATTTAAACTTTTTTTTGAAATTAAATTGACAATTGGCATCAAAAAATAAAGAATATATTTCTCTTATCATTTATTCTTTGGTTATTCTTCGGTTTTATACAAAAACTGATCTAAGAGTAATCGATTTACTCTGGCACCAGGTATTTATGATTAAAAGAAATACATAAACGAAATTTATTAAGCCTACTTTTTCAAATTATTTACAATTTTAAATATCTGAATGAGTTTAACTCTCTGCCTCCGTGCTTGAAGATCAGAAAGTCCCATCTTTGAGAGCCTATCTGGATAGATTAAACCTCTTAACTGTGGGGTCAGATAGATTAAACCTAAAACTTGTTTTCTACCTGTATTTTTTTCGATTTCATAATCGAATTTTGTCTTTATTCTAACGACGTGTAATACTTTACATTTTTCAGCGTTTAGTACCTTTGACCAATTACAAATC
>NTPY01000149.1:444478-458509 GCA_002922825.1 Brachionus calyciflorus
AAACATTTATTAAAAAAAAAGTTGCCATATAGAGTCAACCCAAAATTCAACCTTATTTCTAAGAGTAGTAGGCAAAGGTTTACGGTAATTAATTTAAAATTTTAATTTTTTTTTTTTATTTGGGTGAAACTTTTTTGTGGCAAGAGTGGGGAGTTGAACCCGGACCCTTGAATCAATTAGGGTCGCTAATTAATTCAAAGGTCCCCCAGGGCCTCCATCCAACAACTCGAACCATTGGGCCATCACCGGCCCTTCAAATTTTAATTTAAATTTGCGTCATTTATGAACAAAGGAATATTTTTGAAAATATAAAAATAAACATCGAAAATAGATTTATAAAAATTGATTATTTTTTAAACAACTTTTTTCAAATGTTCAAAAAATTATTCGAAATGTCTTATTTAAGATTTAGAAACATTGCTGGCTACAGCAATTGACCGAAATCAGTACAACTAAATTACGCATCCATACACTAGTGATGGTCAACGGAGTCTATAGCGGTAGAAATTTAGTTAAAAGCGAGGTAGCGGGGTCAGGAAAAAATTTATATAGATGAAGAAAAAAAATTATTTCTTGGTCATGGAATAAATTAATAAGACTATAGTCTTATCCAAAGTAATTATTAAGACTATAGTCTACCTCATCCGTATTTTTCGGTAATTTTTATATTAATTTTTAATCGAATAAATCTTATTTTTTTTGCATTTTATTTGCATTTTTTTTGCATTTTTCGATGAAAAAAATTGGATTTTTGCTGCATTTTTCGACCAAAAAATTTTGCATTTTTTGTTCTCTCTGGTTATCAGTATGTGACAGATAAAATTGTCTGGATTATGTATGTAATATGTTTTTTAAAAAAAATTTCAAATAAATACACATTTGACCTTTGAAAAAAAACTCCTCCCTAAATTAAAAAAAAATTATAATTAAAATTTAAAACATTTTAATTAAAATTTTACTCCTTACTAATTATCGAAATTTAAGACAAAAGGTAAGTAAGTTTTTTTGGAAATAAAACAAAATAATATGTGAGTGGTACAATTGTGGTCTCGGATAATTTTTTTAGGTGTTGAAAGGCTCTGGTATTTCTGTTCATTATCTTGATTCTAGAAAATTTATATGTTTTAGTTGGCCATTTTGGGAAATTCTAGTTCCTGTTGAATAAGGGGCTTTAGTAAAATTGGTGGTAGTTTTGCTTTTTGGAAATCGTTTGTAAACTTTTGTGGTAGTTTGGCTGTTTTCGTAATTCTCGGTTAACTTGGTGGTCCTTTGGCTTTTTAGGGTTTGTAGTTTGGTTGTTTGCCTATTTCATGATACGTCGAGAGCTTGCTATCGCAAGCCCTCATCGCATCATGAAGTATGGCTACTTTTATGGTTAGATTTCTTTAATTGATTTTCTTTTTGTATAAATATACTAAAAAAATTTATAAGAAAAGAGGAAAGTATTTAAAATATTGCAATATTTTGTAGACTAATTAAATAATTTGATTATTATTAAAAATGTATATGTGTATCGTAATTATTTGATTAAAATAATTCGATTTTTATAAATTTTATTGCTATTAAAATATTATTATTCTAAGGAATTTTCGGCCAAGGAATCCGATTTTAATATTATTTTTTTGATCGGATCTCATCTCAAAGGCGAAAAACAGGTGTTTTTATGAAGGTCGAAAATGGGCGGAGCTTTGTTCTAACCGACTTAAAATTCTTGCTCAGCTCGTCGAGAGGATTCAGAATATATATAGAATGTATGCAATAGCTGAAAAAAAAAGACCGTTTCCGCGTTATTCTTCATTCATGCCAATATTTTTTTTGTTTTTTGAAAAAATTGTTTAAAAAAAATTTTCGGATTAATTTTTTTACTCTGAAAAAATTAATCCGATTTCAAATTTAAACTATGAAAAAAAAATATCATGTCAAAATTTAAATATGCTTTCTTCTAGAAATTTATTTTGAAATTTTTCGGCGATTCTTTTAATCACAGTATCTCTCACCTTCTTTAAAATTGTATCTTGGTTCTTAGTACATTTTAAAGTACGGAGTTCGGTACGGTACGATTTAGTTCGAATATGGTTCTCAATTTTCTTATCAGCTGTACTGTATTTGTGATATCGTACCATACTTTCTAAACGTTCAGTTAAGTAGCAAATATAACTTTAAAAAAAGTAAATAACTTCTATAAAAAAATATATAAGTTCAAAATATGCAAAAATATAATAGAGTCCGTTAGTACGGTACGAGCCCTTCTGTCATACGATACAGTATGTTAGCCATAACTTCGTGTCTGGCTACGACGCAAATTCGATAGAAGTTTAAATTTGT
The DNA here is from genome assembly GCA_002922825.1 of Brachionus calyciflorus. Classification (NCBI taxonomy): domain Eukaryota; kingdom Metazoa; phylum Rotifera; class Eurotatoria; order Ploima; family Brachionidae; genus Brachionus; species Brachionus calyciflorus. Next base: position 446,804 of record NTPY01000149.1, read on the forward strand.
ATTATATAAGCTTCGAGTGTTTATAAAAGTCATACATAATGTCGCCAACATTATATCGTTTAGTTTAAACATGTGATTTTATTCACATATAAGCTGAAATAAAAGTTAACTAAATTAATTTAGTAAAGCTTGCAAACATAATTATTTTTAAAAAAAACTCGAATTATTGCAAATGAAATGAAAATTTCGAAAGTTTCTATTCATATATTTGTGGTCTTGCATAGGCACTTATAATTTTTTGAATAAAAAATCCCAGATTAAAATTTTCTACGCCTAATTCAATTGCAATATTTCAATGAATACAAAATTTTTTTTTAGATTGTTTTAATTTTTAAAATAAAATGCATTCCAAACTACTCTCGTCTAGTAACCAATTGATTAAATCGTCGCCAAATTTAGCCCTTGTTCCCAATAATGAACGTTCTAAATTCGAGTTTAAACTTTGGCATTTAGCTGTTTTGATAGGTGTGCCATCAGCCACTTTTCTTAGTTATTTATTATACAAGAAATTATCTACTAAACAATCAATAAGTAAAAACAAGCAACCAGATTCATCGTCTAATGACTTAAAAAAAGAAAAATCTGATCCTAAACTTGACGATGTTAAAAAAGAGCAAAAACCAAAAACTCCACTTGAAATCGCTGTCGAAAAGAAAAATCAAGGTAATGTTTTTTTTCAAGCTGGTAAATTTGACAAAGCTGTTGAGTGTTACTCTGAGGCCATTGAAAATTGCCCGCATGAAGATAAAAATGAACTACCCAAGTTCTATCAAAATAGAGCTGCTGCCTATGAAAATTTGGTAAATTTCTTAAAATTACTTTTAATTTTAAAAGAATTTATACAAAACTCTAAATTAAATATATAAAAGAAAAATTATGAAAAAGTAGTTGAAGATTGTACAAATGCTTTAAGCTTGGATCCTAATTACGAAAAAGCATTGACTAGAAGATCTAAAGCTTTGGAAAATTTGAATAGATTACAAGAAGCTTTCGAGGATTTGACATCACTTTGTATTTTACAAAAATTTTCAAGTAGTTCAATGGCCTCGGCTGATAAAATGGTTAAGAAAATTGGAGAGAAAATGGCATCTGAAATATTCAAAGTTAGTTTAGAGCTTACTAATTTTTTTTTCTATTGTTAAATAATTTGATTATATTCAAAAGAATCGTAATGGTTTACCTATTTCGCAACATTTTGTTAACAATTTTTTCGTTGGTTTAAACAATGATTTAATTTTCAAAAATCCTGAATTTTATGAACAAGTAAAAAATGATGAAAATAGGTATGTAAAGATTTCAATCGAAATTTTTTTAACCAATATCTCATTTAGTCTTTCAGAAATATTAAATTTTTTAATTTTTTCTTAGAATCAAAAATTCGAATTTTTATCCTAACTAAAAGTTCTGTCTTTCCTAATTTCTTTATTTAAGTGTAATGAGACTAGCTATTGATGAATTCAATAGTGGAGATTTTACGACATGTATCGGAACTTGTACAAAAGAAATTGAGGAGACAAGGACATATGTTTTGGAAGCCAAAAATCTTCGTGGTTCGCTATACATGTTAAAATGTCAATATAAAGAAGCCCGAGCCGATTTTGAGGACATTTTAAACAATGATTCAGCATCGAATCGTTTAAAGTCAAATACTTATATTAAATTAACTGCTTTGAACTTACAAAATGGCCAAGAGTTGGAAGCTTTTGAAAATTATGATAAAGCTATTCAAATTGATCCAACAAATGAGGATATTTATTGCAATCGAGCTCAAGTATTTGCCATGAAAGGTCGATTTGACGAGTCTTTTAAGGATTTTGATAAGTGCTTAGAATTGAATGCAAATCATACAATTTCTAAAATTCAAAAAGCATTTTTTGAATTTAGACAATTTTTTGCTCAATTGTCAATGTATGCTCAAGCTATACAATCACCTAATATCATACACGAATCAAAAGAGCTTAAAATAGAAACTAGTAAATTAGAAACTTTGATCAATCAGTATTCGGATGTTCCAGAGGCTTACAATTTATATGCGCAAATTCTTAGTGAACAAGAACAATTCGAAAAAGCTGAAGGCTATTACAAATTGGCATTGGAAAAAGATCCCAAAAATGCTGCACTTATGGTTCAACGTGCTCTAAATATAATGAGTTGGACAAATGATTTTGAAGAGCCTGTTAAAATGTTAAATCAAGCAGTCGAAATTGACGATACTTGTGAATTCGCATTCGAAACACTAGCAACCATTGAAATTCAACGAGGTAATTTACCAAGGGCTGTTGAGCTTTTTGAAAAAGCTATTCAATTGACTAGAAGCGAAGAATCAATGACTAATTTATGCTGTATGCTAGTTGGTGCCAAGACTCAATTTAAAGTTTTGAACCAATTAAGTCAAAATCCCGGTGCAAATTTAGATGTTTTAAACAGCATAAGCCAAAATAAAGGATTTTTTTAAGATTATGAAATCTTTTTCCTTGAAAGATTATGATCATGTTTTTTTTGTTTTAATTTTTTTGATGTTTAAGAATTGACTATTTAGTTTTTCGTTCTTTATTTGAAATGTTCTGTTATGGGCCGTTTTTAAAATTTTTTTGTTTTAATTTTTCTGTTCGAAGAAATTATTTTTTTTTTAAACTAAATTTTTAAAATAAATTATTGAATGAAATTTTTGTTTTTTAAATTTTTAAGAGCTTTCAGAATTTTCTTTACTTTACTAGTAAAAGACAAATTTTACCAAATTTTCTTTTTAACTAAATTAAGCGATAAAATTTTAAGATTTCTTTTTTCTTTTAAAGTAAATTATTACTTTACTTAATTTACTTAAAAAAGAAAATTTGGTAAAGTGGATTGTATACTTTACTTGGTAATTTAAACAAAAGTAAAGTAAATGACACAGTCCTATTCAGAATGGTTGGTTTTCCCTAAAAAATATCTCCAGCCCTAAAATAAGTTCATAATTAATTTTTTTTGATGTATTAAAATGTTGGTGTCTTTCGCGAGAGGCGCTATAGTCACTGGTGATTCATCCGAATTAAAAAAAAAATTTTTATTTCCATTAATTTTTTTCTTAACTAAGGACATGTCATTAATTGAGAAAGTGTTCCATAGTTATGAAAATTTTAATAAATATTCTAGATTGGGTAGTAAAGTCTCATTTTGTGTTGTAGGAATTAAAAATCAAGGTCTTCTATTTTGCAATTTAAAAAAAAAGGTTACATAAATCAATTCAAATTGGTTGTACGTAAATACTGGAAAAAATAAAATTTCATGTTAAATAATTTTTTTTAAATATTGATTTTTTGTTACAGAAAATTTTTCTCTTTTGTAAGATATTTTAATCTTATGCGAAATTTAAATAATTTTTTCTTGTCCGGTTTAATCTTAAAATTTTTCTCTAAAATAAAAATGATACAAAAATTGAGAGATATTTTTAATGTGTACCTTTCTCTCGTAAAATGGTTGTAGTTATGGAAACTGCAAATGGCGGCTAATAGAATTTTATTTAATTATGAAAAAAATATATTTTTTTTAATTAAAAAAAAATTAATGAAAAAAAATAATTTTATAATTTTATTTTCAGAAATAAAATGTCAAAATCTAAAAAATCGGAAACTAATTTTACCGATCAAAATAACTCGAAAAATTCGGTTCAAACTAAAAAAAAGGGTCTAGTATCATCGCTATTTAGTGCAAATAAACAAACAGAGATAACAGAAAACTATTTATTGGAAAAATTTAAAAATGGTTTACCCATTACACCAGATGAGGTCCTTAAGCTAAATGGGCCGACTGAAAGTAATTATTAAGAAAATAAAATTAATTTTATATTAATTTGACCTTTTTTTGTTGCTTTAAAGATTACTTATGTAAAATAACTGATAATGTTTATGAAATTGATTTTGTTCATTTTAAAATAAGAGACATGTCAAAAAATCAAGTTCTCTTCGAAGTCACTAAACCTAGTGATTTAGAAAAAATAGATCTCAGTTTACTTGATGATGATTCTAGATTTATTCGCTATAATTTTAATAAAGCATTTTTAAAACTACGTAACATTGGTGCAACGTAAGATTATTTATCAAAAAACAAATTTGCCAATTTTTTTTTCCTAAATTGAATTTTTTTAGAATTGAATTCACTGTTGGTTCTAAGCCAGTGCAAGATTTCTTTATGATTGAAAGACACTTTTTTAAAAATCGTCTAATTAAAAGTTTCGATTTTAAATTTGGTTTTTGCTTGCCTAATAGTCGTAATAGTATTGAACACATTTATGAAATGCCTCAGTTGACTAGCTCAGAAGGTAACTTTCAATTTTTTTACCATAACTAAGATTTTTTTTCTTATTTTCCTAATTTTTTTTCAAGTGGAAGAAATGGTATCAAATCCTTACTTGACCAAATCAGACACATTTTATTTTGTAGATAACAAACTAATAATGCATAATAAAGCAGAATATGCCTATGATTCTTAACTCATTTATGCTTTTGTTTTGAATTCCTAAATTTAAGAACAGTATTTAATAATTTTGTGTACCTATTCTTTCAAAATAAATGAATAATTATTCTGTTAAAATTTTTTGATCTAAATGACTATCAAAACTAATCAAAATTTCTACTAGAGATAAGTTTTTAAATAGACATAACGTAAAAACTTGCATAAAATAGACGTACCTGGTAAAGTATTAGTTTTATTGCTAAAAAAAATAAGAATTTTATAAATATCCAATTTTTGAAATATCCAATTTCCAACATGAATTTTTAAAGACCAATCCCTTTTTTTTATTTTAACAAAAGATTTGAATTTAAAAAATTAAATTGTTTCAAAAATAAGACCGTTCCACAGACTAATAAAAATCAGAAAAAATTAAAATTTGCTATTCATAAATAAGTCCAGCTAAACTCTTTCAGTAAAAATCAAATTCATTTTTCTTAAGTATGATTTTGACGATACTCAGGGTTTGATATTGAATGCAAATTGAAGTTCAAAATTGAGTACAAAATGAGAAAAAATAAACCCAACTTCAAATGGTTAACTTGTTTCTTATTTTTATGGTTAAATAAATTTAAAATTGTGAATAGAATTTTTCAATTTCTTGTGACTAAATGGATGCAAATTTTTAAATTCTCATTCAATGCACAACCCTGACGGTACAATAATTTTTTTCGATAAAAAAAATATTAATTTTTTAAAATCCTGAAGAGAGATAGCACAGGTGTAATGGTATCGTCATAGGCGTCAAAGCAGAATGTCATGGGTTCAAATCATGTTCAAGTAAAAAAAAAACTCAAATGAGTTTCCAAATTATCTCTTGATGTTATATTGAGTAAAAAACGTATCTAACACAGCTTGTGTTCCTCAAAACATACTAAAAAACTTTTTATAAGTTGCAATATTAAATTCGAATAGCAAAAATACTTCTTTCTTGTATTATTATATTAAAAATTTAATATTTTTACCTAATAGACTTTTAAGCATCTAACTTAAAAGTTAAAATTACTTTGGATCCCAAAGACAAATAAATAGACATCTTTAAATTAGAATCAAAAACTTTTATAATAACGTTAAATTTAAATTAAACACATGGATTAATTTTTAAAAAAAATTAAAATTAAAAAAATTCTAATAAAAAAAAATGCAAGATATTGATATTAATAAAGCAACTCAACCTTATGAATACTATCTTAAATTCATAAAGGAGAATTGTCGACCTGACAATCGTCGTCTGAGTGACATTCGTCCATGTAACGTGACAGTTAATTGTATTAATACAGCGAACGGTTCGTCATTGGTAAAATTGGGCTCTACAAATGTCATTTGTGGAATAAACGCTCGATTATGTAGACCAAAAGAAGATAGACCAAATAAGGGCTACATTATTTGTAATGTTGAAGTACCAGCTTTATGCTCTTCGAAAAATTTCAAATCATCGTCAAGTGCTCAATCAGGCGGATTTACTCATTCAAGTGTATCATCAGCTTCAATCGAACAAACTCAAGCAATGCTCACACAATTAATGCAAGACATAATAGCTGAATCGAAATGTCTAAATGAAGAGGACCTTTGCATAAAAGAAGGAAAATTAGCATGGATTTTATACATAGATCTAATTTGTTTAAATAATGATGGCAATGTTCAAGATGCATGTTGCTTAGCTATGATTAGCGCATTAAAAAATTTAAAGCTTTATGAAGTAGATTTTGATGAAGAAGAAAACAAACCAATTGTTAAATATCCATTAATTTTAAAAAGTTTGGTCTTAAATAATGAGCCTGTTTGTACAAGTTTGTTTGCATTGGAAGAAAATATTCTTTTGACTGATCCTAACAAGCAAGAAGAAGATTTTATGAAAACGTTTGTCTTAATATGCTCAATCGATACGAAAAAAATTTGTTTAATTCGTAAATTAGGTGGATTTAGTTTAAAAACAGAGCAACTTAATTTATGCATTAATCGAGCACTTGAAAACGGACAATATTTAAGAGAAAATGTTTATAATAAATTTTAAAATTTAATTTTCTGCAACTTTTTTCTTTTTTAATTAAATACTATATTATTAGATAATAAAGAGTTTCTATGATTTAAAATCATTTTAATCTCCCATGGTAAACAAAAAATGGGATTCGAATTGAAAATCTACTAACTAAAATTGTTTTGAAAAATCTTGTTGTTAAAAAAAATTTTCAAATCATTTTGTAATAAATAATTGACTAAGTGCAGAATTTTGGCTCGAGCCAAAATTCTCAAAATCATTAATAAAAGAATTTGAATTAGCTTTTTTGTAATCAATTGAAAAAAAATTCGCCCAACGTGGGGCTCGAACCCACGACCCTGGGATTAAGAGTCCCATGCTCTACCGACTGAGCTAGCCGGGCTTACTTATTATAACCTAATTAATCTTTTTTTAGCATCTAGCATTGTTTGATTAGAACTGAAAAAATAATAGCCGAATTCCCATTTTAAAAATACTTAAATTTTAATTCCAAACTTTATAAAACCTATTTTAAATTATTGCCAAAGACTCTCTAAAAAATTTTATTTTAAAATTTAGTTTAGCTTGAGATCCTAAAAGTTTTTTCTAGTTAAATATTTAAAGCTATTGAAGAGAAGTCTTTAAAAAAAATATAAAAGCAAATTCGAATAGCAAAGATAATACTTAAATAAAAACTTAAAGTAATAAAAAAATGATTCAGCAGTCACAGAAAAATTTTAAAAAAGTTTAACATGTTAAAAAAAATTCGCCCAACGTGGGGCTCGAACCCACGACCCTGGGATTAAGAGTCCCATGCTCTACCGACTGAGCTAGCCGGGCTTACTATTTTGAATTTACTAGTTTCAGTTTTTTCTTTTTTAAAAATTTTGCTAAATATTATCTGATGTGGAATCGCTTGGAGAAATATAATAAATATTAAAAATGGTTCGTTTGATTTAATTTTATCAGAGTATATATTCATTAATGGGTTTAACTGCTTAAATTTTGACAGTAAAGTATAACTATATTATACTTAGTAAAGCAAATAGTGAAGAAATAGTTTAGAATTTAAAAATTAAATTCTGAAAATACTAAATTTAAATTCACCTTCCTATAATTATAAATGATCACGTGATTTTAAAAATATAAAAATAATTCTAGAAATTTATTTTTAGCAAAAATATTTAAAAATCAACAAAATCAAAAAATTTAATCTCGACAAAATCTTGGAAAAATGACTCATGAAGTTATTACTTTACAATTTGGAAATTATTCCAATTATATTGGAACTCATTATTGGAACATTCAAGTAGGATATTACCCGCTATTTAACATTTTTTATTACATTTAAATTATTTACAAATTTATAAAGCAAAGTCAATTTGTTTATAGTTCTGAGATTAATTTAAAAGCTATTCCAGATCTTAATCATGATGTTTTATTCAGGGAAGGCATAAACTCTCAAGTAATTAAACAGTTTTTTTTGTTTTAAATTTAAATTGTTGTTAATCATTTTGTAAAAGAACAAGTACACCTATAGTCCTAGAGTTATTTTATTCGACTTGAAAGACAACGTTAATGAATATAAGTCCCATAATGGTTCAGTTAATGTCAATAAAGAGAAAGAAAGTATCAGGACATGGAAAGGAGATTTAAAAGTTTTTGAATCTGAAAAAAAACCCATCGCACCTTATTCGATAGACTTGGAACTAGTAAATTTACCATATTTAGGAAAATTTTTTTTTTTATATTTTTTAATATTTTTAGAGTGAACTTGAACAAATGGACTGGGAAAAAATGCAAAAGCATGGTCAAGAACCGACTAGTCACATGAAAGAAGAATATGATATGGATGAACAAGTTAAATACTGGTCCGATTATTCAAATGTTAAATTTAATGATAGATCTTACATGCTTATAAATCAATACGATACTGCTACAATGTAAAAAAAAAAAAAAACTACCAAAAATTTTAAATTATTTTAAATTAAATTATTTAAAAGAGAAAATGAGCCTTTCGATTTATACAATTATGGTCTGAACGTTTTTAAAGAAAATTCATTGATGGATGATTTTGAAAATAATTTAAGACATTATGCTGAAGAGTGTGATAATGTTCAAGTATGTGAAGATTATTAGCTTAAAACAACAATCGAAAATTATTATTTGATTTTTTTTTCATTAATTTAACAAAAAGGGTTTTCAATTTATGGTTGATTCTTTTAATGGATTTGGTGGAATGGCATCGAAAGCATTGACATCTATAAATGAAGAATTTCCAAAGCTTCCTCTATTCACATTTTTATCATTTCCTTTTTTTGATACGCATAAAGTCGAAAATAACACTTTGAAATTAATAAACACAGCGTTGACTCTGAAAAATATTTTATCAGAAAAATCGGAAAATGTAGTCGTGCCATTAAGTTTGTTTAATTCTTTTTATTTGTCAAAAGAGATCAATCCTATTTGTTTACCACATGTTAAATATAAAGCAAGGATTTATTTATTTATTTTTAAAGTAAGAATAAAAATTGATTACTTTTTAAAATAAATTAGCCCGAATTAGAATATCATACAAGTGCTATTCTGGCATCTTTGATTGATTCAGTTACTTTGCCATGGAGACAAAAGTCTCAAAAGTCTTTTATGCATGATATGATTGATCTAATGGATGTTTATAAGTATAAAGTACATGCTTAATATAATTAATATTTGTTTTATTTTTATTTTCCTACTCAAAACAAAAATTTTAATTTTATTTTAAGATCGCAAATTTGCAAGCAATTTTTCCTTTAAATTTAGGAGAAAAGTATTTGTATGATTATTTACAAGACAACGATATTTTCAAGACATCACATTCATTTACACCATTCAGCTCTGTAAATCATTTATCTAAGACAGATGATACAAATCAAGCCGGAGCATTTTCTATTATGTGCCGTGGTATACCGAATAGATTAGTTAAAAATCCAAGTGACAATTTTTACTTTAAAGGCATAATATCAGCTTATTCGCTTTTGGACAAATATAGTATTGACATGTACCCGAAATCAAGAAGTAAGTGTTTTAGCATAGACACTCCACTAAATGTCAATCTACCTTATCCAAATATTATTGACACAAACAACTCTATGAATCATAATAGAAATATCAAGAATTTAAATAAAGAAACTTCATTAATGACTAATTTACAAATGAATAAATCAATATTAGGATTCGTCAAATTTGTTAATGATAATGCTGAAAAATGTAACTTCAATAAGCAAACTAAATATTTTGAAAATGGTCTCGAAATGGATGATTTTATCGAACTGAATGCTTTTAATAAAGATTTAGTTGACATGTATTCAGTGTAAACAAAAATTTGTTTTCTCTTGATCATAATTAAAAATAAAATTTTTAAAATCATCTTTCAAATATTTACGAAAAAATTGACCTTGTTCCTCCTGAGAAGAATATAAAATTTACGGCTAGCGATGAATATCTGTTTTCTTGTTTAGATCAACAGGTTCTAGATAATGCCAAATATTATAAAAAAAATATATACAATACAATACAGGGGTTGTAATATAAATGTAACCTAATCCGTCAACCGTAACTATTGGCCGTAACCGTAACCCATGTTAATTAGACTTAATTTTCAATTTTAAGATGGTTACGGTTGACGTTACATTTATATTACAACCACTGTATGTAAAATGAATAATTCTTAATTAAGAATAATAAAGAAAGAAAATATTTTTTTTAAATTTAGTTCACTTTAATTTTAAGGAATCTTATCTTTTTCTTTAAATGTGATTTAACTTATAAAAAAGAATTTTTTCATTTGATCATGAGAGTTTTTAAAATATTTTGTTGTTGAGATAGTTCAAAACCATTTATGATTTATTTAATTAAATTTTTTTAATGATTAATGGTAAAGTTTCAATTTTATTCGAAAAATGAGAGAAGATTCTCAGTATTTATTCACAAAATGGGTTAAAATTCAACCTTCAAATGAATTTTTTCAAAAAGTCTCTAAAGATCGATGGATTTTATATACTTTAAAAAAAGATGTCATATCGGAATATGTAGAAATTCAAAATAATGGACCAGAAGTCGTTTTAAAGCAATCAAATGGTAAAATTATCCGAATATCTTTTTTATCCGCTTATATAGATGAAACAAAATTTTGTCAAGGATATTGGTCACGATAGATCTTTAAGATTGGCTGAACAATTTTTTATATTTTTATTCTTTTATCGTATACCATTGCTGCGAGTTGCATGCACTTAAAATCAAAAATCACTTTTTATCCCACGCATCACGTACGTACCATCTCGGCCATGCTAAAATAGATTAATTTTAAACGCATGGGCTTATCAGTTTGATTTGATTTTAATTAAACCCAGTTCTTGAAATATGAAATTTGGTTCTAAATGCCGCATTTTTCATCGAAAATTTGATTTTTAATACAGCATCTAAATTCAAATAAAATAGAATACGAAAAATTATTAAACAATTAAAAAATTGTGAATGGTACATGATGCGTGGAATAAAAAGTGATTTTTGATTTTAAGTGCATGCAACTCACAGCAAGGGTATACGTTATTTAAATTTTTATAAAAAAATATATTTCTTAAAATGCATTTACATTAAATACATATTCATTTTTTATATTCTATCGATTTCGAAAATTTTGATCACACATTATCTTAATGCTATAATAATTTAAATTTTATCTTTACTTTAAAATTTTAATAAATTAATTATAATCCGGTTGATTTCTCCTAAGACCATAAAAGTCAGAATAAAAATCCAATTAGATGATAGCACACAATTAATTTTTGAATAATAATATTTATTAAATTTCTAAATTCTTTTAAACATTTACTTTAAATTGATTATTTTTATTATTTAAATTTTTTTAAAATTTGCCAATAAACATGCTTACGAACCCAAAAAAAAAAACTAAAAATTATTTTGGTTAAATTTTGGAACATAATTTTCATGGGGCTACTCATGCATGGAAACAAAGAAAAACTATTCTTGAATGTTATGAGAATTGTAGAAAAAAATTGTTTTATTTCTAACTTCGATAAAATGAGTAATTATAAAACAGAGAGTTTAGAATTAAATAAAGATTTGAAATTAAAAAGCTCTGATTCGTTATTAAACAATCATGATGACTTAATAAATAAAGCTTTGGCAACTGCTGAAAAGGTTTCTCAGCAAAGCGAAATTAATCAATCTTTTAC
>NTPY01000149.1:489637-511978 GCA_002922825.1 Brachionus calyciflorus
TGAATTCAGGAGAATTCAGCAAAATAAGTCTTTCAAAAATTTGTGAAAAGCTGTTTGAAATAGAGCTTGGTCTAATATTATTTAATTCTTTACCACTTTTAGAGTTATCCTTTAAGAATTTTTTAATGAAAAAAATTTATTCCAAATTTGTCCAAAGTTCTAGCTTTTCATAAAAAAAATTTTTTTTCTTGAAAATTTTATGAAGTTGTGAGAACCACAAGTTTTGACTATACTAGCTTTTTTAATTTGATTGAAAAAAAAGTACATTTGATTTATTTACAAAGCGCTTATAAAAGTACATTTATAATACACACCGTAAAAATATTTTAAAGGGAAGTTTAAATAGCTCTAACAAACCATATTTCTAAAAATTAATGAAATTAAATCTCTGAGTTCTTTGAGCGGCTCAGAAAAATGGAACGAAGTCACACTATCTTGTTTCTTTAAACCTGACTAAATTGGATGAAACAATTCAATTTTATTTCTTTAAAATACAATTTTTAAGAAGGGTTAGATTGCGAAATGGTGGTATCGCTTGGTGATTTATATAAAAAAATTTATGAATTGATCATTAAAATCATGAAAAAAGCTTTTTTAATTTTAATCTTAAAAATCAATAAATTAAAAAATTAAATTTATCCTTTTTTATTTATTAGTTCTCATTTTTAAGGTACACAAAGATTTTGTTTTATCTCTTCACAATGAGAATCAATTGAAATTAATAAATGTAACGGCTGAAAGAAGGATCCTGCATGTTGATGCCACTGCTGATTTATTAAAGATCAAAAAATCTCAATACAATTATGGTCAAATATTGAAATATTGTTTATGCTGGATACGCTATAATTAATCAGAGAGACGATTCGTCATGACGCATATCAAATAGGTTCATTGCTCAGATTAGTCAAGAACAACTATCTAAAAATTACAAACGAAAAAAAATTTCAAATTTCGTCTTGTAATGTGTGTTATGTCTTGGCAAACCGTTCATGTAGTTTTGGAAGTTTTTAATAGAGATGAAACAGTAGAAGAGTATCTAATTCGCGCTGAGGTTGAAAATATAACGGAAAAGACATTTATTTCGAATAACTTTTACAATAAAAATTTTATTGATTTGTTATCTAATAACATTCCCTCATTTGGACCTTTTTTCTGTAAATAAAAAATTGGTTTTAATTATTTTTTATCACCATTATTTTTTGGGGAATTTCGATATAACGAAAATCGAAATTTCCGTCCAAGTTGTTCGTTATATCGAGGTACGTCTATACAAGATAAACCAATGGCACAATTGAGAAATATTTTTCAACTCGCAAAAAATTGCAAAGAATTTTATATTTATAAAAAAAATCAGTGCTTTATTTTTGTTAATTTTGAATAAATGAAGTTTTAATCAGCCTAGAAATAGATAAGGACACTATTTCTAGACTGATTGGCCTTGAAACTTGAACTTTCTGCGAATTTGAAGAAAAATGGAGACTTAAGTTTAATCCATAAAAGACCAATATTACATGTTTTAGAGCTCATTTTTAGCACATAATTTAAATCACGCTTCAACTTTTAATTGAAAGTCAATTAAAAAATTCCGGAAATTTTGAATTATAGAGTAAACCATGTTTTAAAAAATTTGATTAATATTTTGAACAATTTAATTCATAGTAATATAACTTTTTGTTATGAATTGTTTAGTTCAAAAAAAGATGGACTGTATTTAGATATTATTTGCGGCCAATGAGTGTTAAGTCGAAGTGATAAAATTTATTTAGAGTAAAGTTTGTTCCGCAGCCTCCATTTGAATCAAATTTTTTAAATCATGGTTAATTCTATAATTTGCTATGATTGAGTTAAAAGAAATACCCTAAAAATTAGAATTTCGTTTATAATCATATATGATCAAAAAATTTTTGAATTCTACGTAAAGATTAAAATTTTTTTCACAATTCTGTACAGAATTTATTTTACTTGAGTATCCCTACAAGCATTTCCTATTTCTAACAATTTTTCGTTCTAAAAAAATAAAAAAATTGGCTAGTTCAAAGCGAAACTTTCTAAATGTAGAGTGCATAAAACTGACAAAATTGTAATTTAAAAAAAACAAGAGAATCAAATAATTGAATGAAAGTAAAAATAGAACAATCAAACTCTCAGTTAAGGCGCGAGAACCGGCCAAAAAGTCTTATAAAACAAAAATACTCAGTAACGAAAGTTCAAAATTATATTGAATGTTTAAACTCACAGAAAACGCATAAATCAAATAAAAACGAATTAAATTTATAAATAAAAATTAAATAGGGCGCTATGAAAAAGGAGCTTATCGACATTTACTTGTAAAGTCAATCCAGCAAGAAAGATTAAATAGAACTGTTTTGCAAATTCAACAATAAAATAAATTTATATAAAACATTTACAATTTTATTGTAAAAAAATTATAAACAAAATTAATAAATTAACAACATTTACAATTACAAACATTTATGAACTGATTTGAACAAAAACGAAATTCTCATTTTTTAGGGTATTTCTTTTAACTCAGTAATATCATGCGGTTGAATCTTGATCTTTTTCAATCTAAGTTTTAGCAGCACCCAATTTATCACATAATCATATGGCTCTAAAGACCTCAAATAAACTGGCATAAAATTCCAATTTCTAAATTTAGCTGGCAAATATTGAGGCTTATTTGATTGAATAGCATTGATTACAATAATGATTATAATTAAAACCACAACTGGTGTCAAAACACATAAAAATACAGTCCTTAAAATAAAAAAAAATTTTATTAAATGAAATCACAGATAAATTTAAGAAATACTTACGTTCCGAGAAATGAGAGACCAAAAATGGCTGCGGGAACAAAGAAAAAAGCTAATAGAAGATATACAACAGCAAACCATTTATAATCAGCAGATATATCACCTAAAGCTTTCGCCATATTTATTGGTACTCTTCTTAAAACAGGTATAGGATACCATATTAAAATACCAGTTATATTAAACAAACTGTGACATAAAGCAATTTGAATAGAATTTTTCAGAGTTTTTGGACTCGAACTAAAACTTGCCAAAAGCCCAGTTATTGTTGTTCCCAAGTTAGAGCCTAGAGTCAAAGGGAAAAGACGCTCTAAAGACACAACACCCATTCCGCACAGTGGAATTAAGCTTGATGTGAATACTGAGCTACTTTGAACGACTACAGTTAAACCACATCCGAGAAGAATAGCAATAATTCCTGTTAAATATTTCCATTTGCCTGGTAAATCTGAATTAACCATTTTTTGAATTATTTTCGCCACTGGTCCTTTGAATACTGAGCTCAAAATTTTAACCATTAAAATCAAGCAAGTACAAAGGACAACTAGAGAGATGACCAATAATAAAAGACCAATAGCCCATTCTGGCCAAGTTAAGCCTTCTAATAAAAATGAACATTTATTCTCTTTATTTAGCTGCACAATTTCACTTCCATTTATCATAATAGTTACATTTTTAGGACAAAAATGTTTGATTAGAGTATCGCTTGGCTTGGCTGTATTTTGGGCTATGGCCTCAAGAACTTTTTTATCTAATTGCACAATTGCATTAGTTAATGGCTTTGTAATTGCATTCAACATTTCAGGTTCTTTGGCTGAAGAATTGGATGAAATTAGAAATCCAACTAGGCCGCCAGTCGATTTTTCCAAGTATCTGGTTAAGATTTCTAGAGGAAGGAGAACAATTACACTTAATAAATTAAATGAGTCATGAATTGTAGCACCGGCAAATGCTCGTCTAAATGTTTCTTTGTCAGACTAAAAACCAAAAAATTTTTTTATTTTTAATTTTACGAGTAATTTTTTTTAATTCTTACCACTTGTGTTAAAGAGACTAGAGTACTGGTTACACTAGTTCCAATATTAGCGCCCATAATTATTGGAATAGCATTTCTTACTTGTAAAACTGTGAATAAAAGTTAGATTAAAACAATTTTGAAGCAAAAAAGTTTTATTTTTAATGCAATTTTAATTACTTCCAGAAGAGACCATACTAACCACTATGCTTGTTGAAGTTGAAGATGATTGGACTACGACTGTAACAATTACACCAATGACTAGACCAGCAACAGGATTGTTTAAAATAACATTTGATTTAAATGCTTCACTCGCATATTTACCACCAATTAAGCGAAAAGCAGAACTCATTAAATCCAATGAAACTATGAATGAATATAAACATAATAAAAGTAACAAGACTTTGATCGAATTTTTAAGGATTGATTTAGGTTCACATCCTTTACTAGACTCGAAATTCGAATCTTCATTGATTTGTTCAATTTTAACCTTTAATTCTTTTTCTAATTCTATTTGATGAGCTTTTTCAAATTCCATTTTATCGGTATCTAAAGTCTTTTTTTTTCTTTTTTTCTTTTCTTTAGTTTTATTTTCTTTGTTAGGTTTTTACATTTTTCATTAAGGTTTAAATATTCCATTCATTTCAAGTTTTGTTACTCAAGTCATTTTTTTGACATTCTTTATTTAAGAAACAAAAATAAAAGAAGAAATTTAAGATAAGACAAATCAAAGTGTGAAACTCAATTTCTTAATTACTTTACAAAACATTTCTTTTTTGTTAGTTCAAAATTTAATTTTTAATTTGATTTTACTTTGATTCGAAATGTTTAAATTATTTTGAAAAAAATAAACGTGAAGCTTTCGTGAATATCATTTTTTCAACATTAAAAAATTTATTTTTCTTTTTTCTAAATATGTTTAAAATTTCTTAATTTTAATCGGACTTTTTAGCTTTAAGCATGCTTACTACATTAATTTATATCTTTTATTTTTTTTAATGTAATTAAATTAATTACTCAATATATATCTTAAATAGATAAAGGCTACATTTTTAACTAATACTTTTTGATTATTTAAGATGTCCCAAGTCATAAATATTATATCTTTAAATCTTATTCTTCAAATGAAAAACTATTCCGAAAATTTTCTGAATAAAAATTTTAATATATAATGAAAATGTCTAGCCAAAATCGCTTGGATTTTTTATAAAATTATTTTATTTTGAAGTATTTTATTTTCTGAAACGTTAATCTTTATTTCCAAATTTAAAACCAAATTTTGTAAAGAATTCGAAGCAGCTCTATGTTCTTAAGTTTTTTAACAGAATTTTTATTCGAATAGAAATGAGTTATTAAGGCTCAAACAGCCATATTTTAACTAACGTTTATGACCTTACAAACATATTTTTTACTTAGTTCTCTTTTTCAATTTAAAAAATAAATTTAAGTCCGATATTTCCCGTTTAATATTATCGGAGTTGCGATCAGTTACATGAAAGTCATTTATCAGTTTCAGTTTTTCTTTTAATTTTCAGTTATAAAAATAATATTTATTTGCAGACCCTTAAATAATATGCATTTCGTCTACTTTTTTTGATTTGGTCCTTATTCATTTAATACGAAAGGCTTATATTAAAAAATAATGCCTAAGCAATAAGTTTAATACAAAATTTAATACTATTTCCTTATTTAAGATTTTTAATACCTTTCTTTTTTTTAAGCATTTACGAAAGTAGAAATTAATTTAAAAAAAAGTGTTTTGAAACAACAGTCGGGTTTTAGACAACACCGTCAATAACCTTGTTTATTTGACCCAAAAGGTCTCTGAATCTCGTATGCAGTCTTTTTTTTCGATATCTCTCAGGCATTTGAAAGAGTCTGGCATAATGATGTCATATTCAAGTCAAAAGAAATAGGTTTTCCAGTCTACTTTATTAAATAGGTTAAAAACTTTCTTTTAAATAGGAAATTTTTTATTTAAATAAATTGTTATGTCTCATCTCTTGGAAAAATTGAAAAAGGTATCCAACAAGGTGCAGTAATTAGTCATCTTCTCTTTAATATCTTTATTTATGATTTTCTTAAAAAAGGCCACTGACAAATGAAGTGACATAATATTTTCTGATTACCCCTGCAAACGTCGTAATCTTAGTTTAAAATGTTTGGGAAGCAAATTCCTCATTGTGACTCACCTATTTTCCTTGGCATCAATTTTGATAAACATCTTTGCTTTAACACCAAAACAGAATTTATCCGTAAAAGGTGCAAAGATAGGGTTAATATAATCAAAATTCTTTCACATAAATCGTGGAAACTGAGCAAGAAGACACTTATAGGGATCTATAATGCAAATTTCATAAAAACATTCTAATACTTAGCCTAATAGCGGATTTTGTCAGGTCGATTTACTCAAGGGGTCCTCTATCAGAATCTCCCGTAAGTATTATTCTTAATGACATGCTCGAATGGACATTAAAAGTATTTTAAGGTTAAGCAAAATTAATTATTAATTTTATTTTTAGCTATTTTTCTATGTAATTAGTATTTTTTCCTTTTATTTTTTTTAATTTATTATTTAACTTGACTCTGACTGATAAAAAAGTATTCTAACGTTCACAATGGCGAAAGGAGTTTAATTACTCAAAGCCATTTAAAAAATTAAATAAACTTTAAAAAAAAAAAGTTATTTAACTTTATTTAAATGTTTTCATACATTTTTTTTAGTAAAAAGGCGATTCTAATCAACTATTGCAACTCATTTTTAAAAATGAGTTTAAAATTAATTTTCTTTAACCCTTAACGTCCCGTTATATCATATATGATACATTTCTAAAAGTTATTAAAACTTTGTATTCACATTAATATAAGAAAATATTTTATATATCAAAATAAAGCTCATTAAAAAATCTATCCAAGGAATACAAGTATTTGGTATTGATTGTTTATATATTATGTCAAAATTTGATCCAAAGTTTTAGCATTTGAATTTTTGATAAAAATCGATAAAATTTTTTGAATTAAAATTTAAAAAATTTTCTTTAATCCTTTTTTTGTTGATTACATGAATGAACTTTAAATCAAAATACATGTCACTCTTTGAAATAAAATACGAGGAATCTAATGGTTCTAGAATCACTTTACAATTTTAATCTTATCGAGAGATAAACGGCTTCAAAAAAATGAATCAGTTGTTTTTCAAAAGGCTACCATAAGCTATGTGATATGAATTTTTTCATTTTTTTGTTGGTACTTACCATAGATTTTGACGAGAAATTCAAAAATTTTATCAATTTTTTGATATCTCGAAAAATGGACAAGCGGTACATTAAGGGTTAATTATTCGGAAAAAGAGCTTTGTTATTAGGACTTAGGAGTTATAATCAAATTAAAAGATTTAAAATTATAAAAAAAATATATATTTGAAGTTGTAATTTTTAATATAAGTGTAAGTGTAAATGTGAAAAATTAAATTTATCTAAAAAAATAGTGTAAACTAAAATTAAGACTAAATATTTTCTATATAGTTGATTTGGTTTGATACGGAATCAATAATTCAGGACATTTGATTTGACCTGTTGAAATTAGATATATTCTCCACATCAGATCGTAATTAATTTCTTCACTCACCTTCGAATCTTTTTTATAATTAGGATGAGTTTGTACGAATTTTCTTATCCAAGCTGCAGTAGTCATCAATTTACCACTTGCACGGGCTTCAATGAAATGCAAATATTGTTTAATTGTACATTGTGTGTCAACATCAACGTCCAAGTTACTTAAATACTCATTAATTATATGAATAAAACCAGGAAAGTTATCGCTACCATTGACTATTTCATTAACACTCATTTCGACCATTTCGCAATCACTTTCACTATCTGTATGTATATTTTTCCTAAAATAAAATTTCTCATTTACACAAGCATCTCTTTTTTGAGCTTTTTGCATATTCTCATCTACCTTAGACATAGGCATAATTAAATTAAGCTTAAATGATAAAATAGCTCGTGTCATAAGGACTAAAAAAGTGACTAGTGCAGCGTTCTCAAAATCTGTTATTTGAACTTCAGTCGGTCTAAACTCAACTCTCCAACCAATCGACGAATTAAGTGGTGGCGGTTTAAACCTCATATTTTGCCAATTTGTCGACTGAATATTTTCAAAATGATCTGTTTCTTCTTCATCATTAATACTCAACTTTTCCTCAAATACTACTAATGGATCTCTAATAAACAAATGGGATATATGATTAGCCAAAGGACCGTCTATACCATTTTCTATTAAATCCTTATAAAGCTCATCATCCTTTTCAAATTCTAAATCGTTGAATTTCTGATTTTCTTCGCTTAAATAACTGTCAATAGTTCCATAACGAGATTTTCTAATAATACGAACACTTTCTTTCAATGGTTCTTCACCCATTTCTTCAAGAGTTCGATCATCACACGAAGCACTTATTATATTCCAACGACAGTCTATATCAGCTAAATAGCCTCTCCAAATTGGGCTTGATGCACTCAAAGCTAACATTATAGGTGTTAATGGCGTTAGTTGATCATATAGATGTCGGGCTTCTTCTAAACTTTGAGCTTGAAAGGTCATTTGTAAACAACAACATCCCATTCCGAAGCCCATCTTAAATACAAAAATATTAATTTGGAGAAAAATAAATCATTCTTTAAATCGTTTTTTCCTAAAACTAATAACTTCATTTTTTTTCTACACCTATAATTTCTTGAGGACTCGCTCATTAAATTTGAAAAAATTTTCGTTTTGAGGATAAAAACTAAATGTTTATTTTTTTTTCGATAAAAATGAACGGAATAAAGAAAAAATATTTTGAAAGATTTGAAATAAGATTTAAAACGAAACATCGCGATCTGAAAATTTAACGATTATAATTGATATGGTTTAGCTATATAGGGATTACAGTACGCGACGAGTGACTTAAAACGTTGGATGAGATACCGTTTAAAAAGACTTTATCGAATCCACTCAACAAAAAAAAGCCTATCAAAATAAAAACTAATAATTAAACTTACAGCGTCCAAATAGATGTGATCAGGTTTAGCAGCTAATTTGGACTCAGTGTTCGGGTTTTCTTCATCTCCATACTGTGTTAAATCTTCAACAAAAGGTCGAGGTGTATTTTCATCAACAAAAATCGGTACATTAATAACAACTTTTCGCTTTCTTCTCTCCCTAATATTACGTGTTAAACAATGAAATCTTGGATGGCCATCATAAATTGCTTGATCACAAAAAAATAAAGATTGTGCTATACCTTTACCAGGAGTAGTTGGATGACTCGGAAATGTAAAATTAGGTACGCCCAACATCGGAAATGCTGTAACACTCATTATAAATTCATTATCTCCTAGAATTTCCTGAACTTGTTTCCTGCGAAGACTCATATTAGCTTCTACTCGATTAAAACAACTAATTTTGTGCTGATAGGGTGCACCTGGCGTTCCCTCAACCATATAATCTGCATATTCTGGGCGCCATAAAGTCAAACATTTTTCATCTCGATTCTCTGGGCCCTGTAATATAGGCAGAAGTTGATTAGCTTTTAATAGCAATTGACACCGTTTATTTTTGTGATCGAATTTTACTAAAATAAATTCGACTTCATCACCCCATTTTAGACAGTCATTTTTTCTATCTTTTATTTTACGATGAATATTAATAAATTGGCGAACACCTCGTTTGCGTATTTGATCGGCGTATTTTTTAGTATTTTCCCAATCAAGTGGTGTACCAATAGATAAAAGACCCATTGAAAATTAAAAGAATTGACAGTTAAATTAATTAAATTATCTCTAAAAAAAAATAAATTTCTTTTAAGAATTTTTTATTATATTAATTTTTTTAAAAAAATTATTTCAAATTATGCCATATTTCATTGTTCACAGCATTCAAAAATAATAATTATTTGAAATATGCAAACTTGCAGCTTTCTTTTTTTTTTAATTTTGCTTTAGAATGCTTTTTTTTTTCTTATTATTCAATTTAAGATTTGTAAAAAGATTCTTCGATTTTTTAAGGTATATTTATATATTTTTTTTATTCAGAATTTCACAATTATTTAAATGAGAAAAACTGTAAAAATAATGCAAAATCATTATTTATTTGTGAAAATAGGAAAAGAATAAGTTTTTTTTCTTTCTGAAACATGTTTTAATTTAAAATCTTTTACGTTAATTTATGGATAGAAAATTTGCTTTATCATTGAAAATTAGGCTTTTTTGTTGTTGTTGTTAAAAAAGTTGCATACCTTTACGACTAGAGTAAATATAAGCTATTTATTAAAAAAATATATATTTTTTAAAATTCCATCGGAATAAACTTCTTAAATATTTATTTAAATATAATATAATAAAATCTTAGATGTGACAAGATTAATTCTGGTGTTGCTAATCGAATAAGAATTTCTTAAACGATAAGCTAAATTTTATGCATTGGAAAAACTTGTTAAATTATAATTTATTTTTACTTAAAATTGGAAATATGTAAAATTAACATGTGTGTCACGGTTACGGCAAAATTTTATTATTTATTTTAGAAACATTAATTTTCTTAAACATATGTCTATATTTATACCGTAAACTTGCTGGCTAGATCACTTCTAAAGAGATACCAAAGAAAAAAAAGAATGCGGTCATTGTCGTTAAACCTAAATAAATTTGAGCCAACACAAAACTTTAATTCTGAATTTTAACATTCATTCAAATCAAGAATAAAAAATATGATAAGAATCTTTTTTAAAATTTGAATTTATCTTAAATTCACGTGTGTTTCCATGCGATAAAACAATTTTTTGAATTTTCAAGACGGATCTTTTTCTTTGCTCCTAATAAAAAAGCAGACTAAGAAAAAATTTTGATTCATTAAAAATTGATTACACAAGCAAAATAAAAATTTATTTAAAATTTCTAATATCAAAATTTCTCTTTTTTTTATAAATGTGATTCATTTTTTAATTTTATAAACCAATCAAACAATCAGATATCTGATCAGCAAAAAAAATATATAATTCTTTTTACAAATTAGTACATCAAATGAATTCTAGCTATTTTAATGGCTACTTTAATGATAAGTGTAAAATCATTGTCACATTTTAGGCAATCAAATGAATTAAAGATATTTTTCTTCTAAAGCGAGTTAATCTAAAATAGAAAAGATAAAAAGATTTTTATAGAATTTATTTTTTAAATAAAGCTTGAGTAAAAAAAAAATTTTCTATTTGTGATATAAAAATTTGTCCAAATCACCACCATTAGATACAGTTTTTTCAGCTTCAATTAATTTATTTATCGATTCAATAAATGCTTGAGTAATTTGAACTTCTGATTGACCAAGTGTGACTTTACTACTGACCTCAACAACTGGATGTTCACTATCTTGTTTATCTGCCGATTCTTCAATATTGTAGTTTTCTCCGAGAACTTTATACGATTGACTTAAATTTAGCATTTTTAACAAGGCTGACAAACGACTATCTTGACTTAATTTTGGAAGTTTTATACGAACTGACAGTTTTAACGCAGTACCTAAGTCTTTAGGATCAGTTGTAATGTAACCCAAGTGTTTATTACGCATAACATCCCATTTTTGAGCGCGAATTTGTTGCTCAAAATTTCCTACAAAATCGACAAATTTTGTAAATGTCGATTTTAAATCACATGATTTGTCAGTTACGGCTAAAACAACATGATCTCTTCTATTCAAATAAGCAGCCAATGTTCTGTTTTCATCAATCCATATTCCTCTAGAATCAGGCCAATCACGTCCTAAATTACATGACAATTCTATTGGATGATAAGGTCTTGGCATCATAAGTTCTTGCTTTAAAAAATATAATTAAATTAGATAAATATTCTAAGAAAATTTTTTAAGAAAAATTAAATCTTACATTTGACAAAGCTGTTTCTTCATCCTGAGACAATTCTTTTAGAGCATAATAAGTGCCTTTCAAATTTTCAAGTCCATACAAAGCCTTAACAATAATACTTTCGATATCACGTCGTTCTCCTCTAGTACAAAATGTTGGCAAACAATATCCTTTAATGTTACGAATGGTTCGTATTCGAATGCTAAGAACGAAATCTGAATCAAATTGACCATTTTGAATTTTGGACGCATCTAAATCGGTTTGATGAGTATCATCAGGTTTAAATCCATGTTTCTCAACAATAATCTTATCAAATAACTCTTTGTAAATTTTATAAGAATCTTCATCTCCTGCAACAGCACCAGTAAAGCTAAATGTTCCAACATTATCGATTCCAGTTTGAATTGCATCGTCAATAGTAAATCCATTCGGGGTTCGCCTATCCCTGAGTCGTGCGTAGAGATCTTTTGTTAAATTTCTAGCCATAATGTTACGATTACGAGAAACATCTGGATATTCAGATGAAGCTGGATAAAAACGACGCGAATAATTAATACCAGCAGCAATTAATGGTTGTTGTTTTATTTCATCATATTTTTGATAGACTATGCAACCACAAGTTGCCGCAGCAAAAATACGTAAAGGTGTTTTAGATAATAGGGTCTTATACATTTTTTTAAAGAAATATTGCAATTTTTGAGATCTAGAAAAAAAAATTTTTAATTTTGAATTTTTGAGTTTATTGACTTTCTAGTTTTTTCTTTATTTTAAAATTTTTATATTGCAAAATAATCTTTAAAAAAAATTTTTTTGGTTTATTTTTTTATGCTTGATTACCATAAACGATGAGTTTAAAAGTACCTATTTTCCCATAGTGTTAAAGAAAAAAGTAAAATTTTCAGATAGTTTAAAATTTGATCGTAAAAATCCCGTCTTGACCAATTTATTTCAAAATTTAATTCTATTGATTATTAAATAGAAAAGGCTTTTTTCGACCAAAAAAGATAATAGAAATATATTTTAATTCAATAGAAACAATTTAAGATATTTAATCATTAAATTTTTGATCTAGAGTTTCTTAAGCGGGTTTTCAAAAGTTCTTAATTTTGAACATTACGATTCGTTGAAATTAAATTAAAAAAAAAATTGATCATTTTTTAAAAGCTTATAAAAGTTTTATTAAAATAATTAGACATTTTCTTTTAAATAACTAATCACATCATTTATCATGTCACATCCAGCTTTATCTTGATTTAAAAAACTTGTATGAAAACCATTTTCATAATAACCTATGTCAACTTTTACGCCATTATTGGACAATCTTTGAGCATATATTAAGCCTTCATCTTTCCTCGTATCCCATTCGGATATAGTTATAAAAGTTTGTGGTTGTTTGCTGAGAAAAATATCGTCAGCTAATCCGGGAGATATATTTACATTAAAAATATTTTTTACACAGCTTTTAAAATTTTCATCCAATCTTTCATAATCTTTACTCATTGTTTTCGGATAAACAATTTGAATGATTTTTTCATAACTTTGATAATAAACAAGATCTTTTTTATATTTCTCTGGTATTAAATTAAAATCTGTATAAGTCATATATTTAGCTCTCAAGGTTTCATCGACTAGTAAAGTGTGATAATTTTTGATTAAAAAATCACTATGATATTCTTTAATATTTGTAAAACCCATATGCCAAAGTATCAACTTTTCTCTTGGCATATTTTTCTCGAAGCTAGAGTATTTTATCATGCATGGCATCAACATGTTGAAAAATTGTGTCGGTGGATTTATTAATATTTGTAATTTAGGCAAGCATTCATTTTTTTCTTTTAATTGATTCGATACTGTGATCGTAATATTGGCGCCGGCTGAATCGCCAGCTAAGACAATTCGATTAAAATCTATATTCAAATTGTAATTATCTAAATTTGTCAATAAATAATTTGTCATTTTTGAGCATTCTTCTATGGGAATAGGATACTTATTCTCTGGCGCTAGTGGATAATCGAATGTTATTATAACTATTTGAGCCTCATGGCAGATTTTTAATAAAATTGAATGATAAGTATCTTAAAGAAAAAATTTTTTAAATTAATTTTGTGAAAAAATCGCCAGATCTACTCAGAAAATACAGAAATATTTCTTTAAGAAAATTCTGAATTGCATATTAAAAACAAAGTCAATTATGAATAATATTTACCAATAGAGTTTAAAACATAGCCACCTCCATGAAAATAAATCATAGCAGGAAAGAAATTATCAGTATTAGTTTTAGGAGAATATATTCTAATACGAATGCTATTCAATTCATCATTTATTATCTAAAAGAATTTATAAAAAGGAAATAAACAAAAATAATGGCATTTAATAAAAACCTTACATTTACACTCGATAAATTCTCAGGAATAATTGAATGGGGTTTTATAATTATTTTGAGTAGTTCTCTTATTAAAATAGGTTCATATTGAAAACCAAAAAAAGAAGCTAATTTAGCTAATTTAACAACAATTCTCATTTGTAAAAACTTCAAACGGTACGTAAACTTTTTTTCGATAAATTTAGGGACATGGATCTTTGAAAATTCGATAGCTCCTAATGCTGTTAGGCCAACAATTAAAGCTAAAGGTTTCTTTTTTTCAAATATCAAGTTCATTTTTTAATTTTTGTTTTACCAAATATTTTCAAAATAAAAATTAAATAACTCTAGAATTTATTATGTTTAAAAAATAGAAAAAAAAATTTTAATAAATTATTTGATATTTATCAGTTTAAACACAATTTATATTTTGGTTGCATGACCGACTAATTGATCACTGTCTAACAATTGATAAAAATAAATTTGAAATTTTTCTTGCCAAACATTTTCAACTATCATTTTAACTTGTCCACTTGATTCATGCTCTAAGTTGAAATTATTTATTCTTGTATCTCCTACTAATTCACTTAATTTGATTCCATTTGATGGCTGTGTTGAATCTTCATGTAGAATAGGTTTCCAACAATCCCATGTTAGCTGATCTAATTTAGCATCTTTGCCTATTAATGCTACTGCTAATGGACCTAGAGCGACTGCGGCTCCAGACGCACCGACTGCCGCTCCAGCTCCAGCGCCAGAGGTTGCAGCTACTGTACCCGCTGTGGCTGTTGCACCAGCTGTACCACCTGCTGTTATCACACTCGTACCTAATTCAACAGCTAAAGGAACTAAACTGGGATTTACAACACATGCTATTACTCCAACCATTTTTTGATTTGTTATGAATCTTGATATATACAAAAAAATGAATATATACTTAGATTTTTGGTTTTGAATTTATAAATTTCTTGTTTCAATAAGCAATATTTAACCAAAAATAATTATTACGTTATTTTATTTACATTTAGTCTTTTGGGTTTTTTTCCCTAAAAAAAATTATAATTTTAATTATGGGTTATTTACCAACAAATTATAATTTTATAAATTCTTATTAAAGAAGATTTTCAAATAATTTTAATAAAATCATTTTAAATTAATTTTTTTTTATAAAATGGTTGGAGTAATTACAGCGATAGCTGCTCCTGTAACTATACCAGCATTAATGTTTGCGATTCCGGCAATGTTAAGAGCTAGTGGTTCTGAATCTGCAACTGCTGTTGCCGGCGCTGCAAGATCTGCATCTAATGAAGGAATAAAAGTAAGTGTTGCAAAAGTTGGTGAAACATCAGCTACTACAGGAGCCACAGGAGCTGGGGTTGCAGTTGCACTTGGACCATTAGCCGTAGCTTCAATTGGTGCTGAAACGACAGAAAATAAACTCAGCTGGGATTGTTGGAAACCTATTCTCCATGACGATTCAACACAGCCATCAAATGGAATCAAATTAAGTGAATTAGTAGGAGATAAAAGAATAATTAATTCCAATTTAGAGCATGAATCAAGTGGACAAGTTAAAATGATAGTTGAAAATGTTTGGAAAGAAAAATTTCAAATTGATTTTTATCAACTGTTAGACAGCGATCAATTAGTTGGCCATGCAACCAAACTATAAATTTATTTTTTATAAACTTTAAATTGTTTTTTCATAAAGTGTAAATTATAATTTTTAAACGTTGTTATTTATTAATATTGATTTAAATTTCAAACCTTATAAAATATTATTTGCTGACATTTAATTAATCATTACAGAATTTAAATCAATTCAAATCGAAATTAGTTCTGTTAAATCATATTAAACACTAGCAAAAATTTATATGACCTTTATTAGACCTTTGGAAAGAAATATATGGACTTAGGCTAGCTTTAGCTTTTCTGTAAAAAGAAATAGACCGGCAAAATTGTGTTATTTATTTAAAAAAGTATATTTATTTAGGGTTTTTTATTTAAAAACGAATTTTAGAATAAAAAAATTTAAAGGTTATTTCTCAAATAATTGATCAAATCATTTCTCATTAAACAACCAACTTGTTCTGCATAGAAAAAACTAGTATGAAAACCATTGTGATAATAAGCAACATCGCATTCAACACCATTATTAATTAATCTTTGTGCATAAATAAGACCTTCATCTTTTCGAGTATCCATTTCCGATATAACTATGTATGTCTTTGGTTGTTTTTTCAAAATTTCATCTTCAACTAGTCCAGGTGAAATATTTTCATTAAATAGATTCTTGACTAGATTTTCATAATTTTTGTCTATTCTATCATTTACTTTGATTATTGCTCTTGGATAAACAAATCCTTTTAATCTATCATAATTAATGTATTCATGACAACTTCGATAGACTTCAGGTATTAGATTAATATCCAAATAAGACATTAGCTTGGGCTTATTCTCATCGTCTAATAAAATTGTATGATAATTCTTTAATAAGTAATCCTCTTGATATTTGTCAACATTAGATATTCCCAAATGCCATAAAATCATTTTAGTTCTAGGTAAAAAAGTTTCAATACTTGAGTATCGGATCATACTTGGCAAAAGCATGTTTATATATTGTGTTGGTGGATTTATTAAGGCTTGTAATTTAGGAACATTTTTGTCAATCGATTTAAAACGATTGGACAAAACGATAGCTATATTTGCACCGGCTGAATCTCCAGCTAAAACAATACGATCTTTATCTAGCAAAAGGTCAAAATCTTTTGGATTATTTATGATGTAATTAGTTATATTGAACGACTCCTCAACTGGTATCGGATATCTATTCTCTGGTGCTAGTGGATAATCTATCGCTATTAGAATTATATCTAATTGACTGGCAATCGGTAATAAAATATGATGATAATTATCTTGGAAAAATTAGAACATTAGATGTTATTTAAGAAAAATAAATTGCCATCTTAATTTATAACGAGAGTTTTAGCTTTTTTTTTGCTAATTTATCAAAATTGAATTAATTTTTACTCGAAGAGTTTTTGTAAATAATTATTTTTAGAACTTTACCTAATGAATTTAAAGCATAACCACCACCATGATAATAAAACATGATCGATTTAGGCTCATTAATTTCATTTTTAGACTTATATATTCTAATTCTATTTCCATTAACAATCCTATCAGTTACCTTTCATAAATGAAAACTTAACTAAAAGATAAAATGTTTGAATAGAGATTAAATTTAAAGTTACAATAATATTTGGATAGTTATTTAGATCAACTTTTTTTGCTGCAAATTGAATTATTTTTCTCAGTAAAACCGGCTCTGAACCAACTCCTAATAAACTTCCTAATTTAGCTAATTTAGCCACAAAATGATTCAACACATATCTACATCTATATTTAAGCTTATTTTCAACACATTCCGGTACATAAATTCTTGTAAATTCTAAAGCACCAATCACCGTAATACCCGTAATTAGAGCAACTGTTTTTTTATCCATTTAAATATCTTTGCAAAAATAAGACAATTAATTTTACATTTATTTAAAAATTACTTAAAATTTTTCCTAGTCCTTAATTTATATACTCAACAAAGGTTCATTGAACCCTCGATTTACATTAAAATATTGAAGAAAAATGTTTTTGAATTTTAGTAGAAAAAAAAATTAAATTTAGCGTGTTTATTATTAAATCTTAAAATATTAATCCCAAAGGTTTCTAGATTAGTAAAAACGCTTGGAAATTTTTTTTAAATAATAATAAACGCAAAAAGTTTTTTTCTTATCATTACTCCTTAGAGAATAAATGATTATATGTATTAAGTTTTGCTTTTTGAGTCTTAGATAGAAACTAACCTAAATGTTGTGCATATTTTGAAACTAAAACAAATCCAAAAATAGCATTTTTTCTTATTATTAATACATATAAATGCTTAAATGTTTTTTCAATTTTCTATAAATAATTTTTTTATAAAATTATTTTTTCTTAAACTCTTTAATTTGGTGATTTTTGGGCAATGCTTGTTTTCTAAGTGAGAAAAAATGTCTCAGAATACTTTTCTACATGATCTCTACTACAAGGAGCTTGACGTAAAATAAGAAACTTTGTAAGACTTTCTCTTAACTTCTTTTTTATTTTTTCTCATTAAAGAGCTCATATTTTCGTAAATTCAAGTCAAAAAATGTATTTTCAAGATCAATTATTGAACACATGAATTTAGACTATGAATTACAGGTGATTTTTAAAACTAAATTTTTGTAAATTTCTTTCGACTTCGGCTTACCATTTAACTGACTCCCTTTAATTTTAACAACTATTTGTTAAAATACTAAATAAAGTTAGCTAGATACTGGGTATAAATGTTTGCGTTTTGTAAATATAAACCCAGTGTTGGAGTCTTTAGAAATTAAGCCGTATATTATCTAATGAGAACCATAGTGCCGAAGTCATAACTTTAATGCATAATGATTTCAGTCTCCAGTGTCTCATACATTACTCTTTATCTTTTTTAATCTTTAAAACAAACGTTTATAACAACAAAAAAACATTTGCTGTCATATGTCGATTATCGTTTTTATTTGATCTGGTTTTTTTTAATTATTTAAATATAAATACCTTGATATATTTATGATGCTGACTTTAAGATAGATTGGAAAAAATCTCCAATTCTTTTACATATTTACTTTACTTTGAAAAATTGACCCTCATTGTGAAAGGGTCCAATTTCAGCAAAATACATTTGAAAACTAAAAATATTAATTGCAATATCCATTAAAAAAACTCGATTATTTACTTGAAAAAATATAATGCCTAAAATCCTACTCTTGAAGAAAATAAAATTTTGCTAATATATTAATTATGAACTAAAAAATCCAAAATTTTAAGATTTATTAAACTAAAGATACTTTTGATATAATTATGTCTTATTGATTTTTTCTCCGAAGGGTCATTCAGGTTGTGTTAACTGTTTAGAATGGAATCAATCGGGTAGTATTTTAGCAAGTGGTTCAGATGACCTAAAGATTATTCTATGGGATCCGTTTAGACGTAAGGAATTAAAACGAATAGAGACAAAACATCGTGGTAATATATTCGGCGTTAAATTTCTACCCTATACTGGTGATACACTAATAGCAAGTGCAGCTGCTGATCGAGACATATATGTCCATGATATAAATAAAAATGTAGCTATCAATGAAATTCACGCACATCAAAATCGAGTTAAGCGACTCGAAACAGCTCAAGATACGCCTTTCTTATTCTGGAGTTGTGGCGAAGATGGATATGTTCTGTAAGAATTAAAAAAAAATTATTTTCTTTATGAATTTTTTAAAACTTTAAATTTAGCCAGCATGACATTCGTTGCAAGCCAAGTGAGATTACAAGTCTCTTATTGAATTATTCATCAAGCGATTTAGTCGATTCGA
This sequence comes from Brachionus calyciflorus, assembly GCA_002922825.1. Classification (NCBI taxonomy): domain Eukaryota; kingdom Metazoa; phylum Rotifera; class Eurotatoria; order Ploima; family Brachionidae; genus Brachionus; species Brachionus calyciflorus. The sequence continues at coordinate 509,151 of NTPY01000149.1, forward strand.
AACATTCCGAAGTTAAATGTGTTTGTATAAACCAAGCTCGTAGCGAGCAAATAGCTATTGGTCTAAGTGATCCGTACGCTCGAGTCTATGACCGGCGTATGATGCAATTAAGAGCATTTAAAAATAGAAATACTCAAAATTCACAAACAACTACCACATCTACTTCAGTAAATTCCGCACCAAAGTAAATTTCCTTTGAAATTTTTAGTCCAAACTAAAATTAAACAATTTCTATCTTTCTAGATATTTATTTGAATATAGCTTGCTTAATGATGCTGATCCAAGTCATGTACCTTTAACTTATTACGTACCAGGTATTTAAGCTTAAATAAGAGAATAAAATTTTTCAGTCAAATTTAATTTTGAAATTAAACAAAAGGTCACTTACCAAAACGAATAGACGAATATCATCGTCGAATGAAAACTCTTTCAATTACTTTTATATCCTTCAGTCCAAATGGTAAAGAATTACTAGTCAATTTAGGCGGTGAACAATTATACTTGTATGATTTAGACGCTCATAATAATTTGTGCAATCAAATCAAATTTGATTCATATAAAAAATTATTTGATGAATGCGATTACACAGTTGTATCATCAACAACAAAAACATCAACAAATGAAACCTCATCAGAATCAGAAGCTCAAAAACAATCAAAGAAAAAAGCCAAGCTACCGCCCAAAGCTGAAGAATTAAAAGCAAAAGCTAATGCAAGTTTTGAAGAACAAAATTATGTAGAAGCTATCGAATTTTATAATCAAGCTATTCAAATTGCTGAGAATTCACCAATTCTATATGGAAATAGGGCTGCTACTTTAATGAAAAGAAATTGGGATGGTGATATATATTCAGCAATTAAAGATTGTTACACAGCTTTAACTCTGGACAAAACTCATTTGAAATCACACTTTAGATTAGCTAAGTGTTTAAATGATTTAAAATGGCATCAAGAAGCCAAAGAATGTATTGAAATATTTGCTAAGCGATTTCCAGATTATGCTAAATCACAAGCATGTGAAAATTTAATTAAAGAAATAGATAAAGCTTTAAAAAATCAAAAAAAGAAGACAAATGAAAATTCAGACGAAGAAGAAAATGGTAGCGATGTCGAATGGACAACAATGTCTGAATCGGAAAACGAATCCAATGACTCTATAAACAAAAAACAAAAACTTAATAAAGAAGAATCAATTGAGACTTTAGAAAAAAATAAAAAAATAATCAAAATTTATCAGCATAAAAAGTTAAATTCAATTGATTTTCAGTCTAGATTTTGTGGACATTGTAATGTTTCAACAGATATTAAAGAAGCTAATTTTGTTGGAGAGTTAGATTTACAAAAATTATTAAAATGTAGACTAAATTTTCAATTTTTTTTTTCTCAAGAAATTTTGTGGCTGCCGGTTCAGATGATGGTTCTTTTTTCATATGGGACAAGAAAACGACTAATATTATTCGAGTGCTAAAAGGCGATGAATCAATTGTCAATTGTATTCAAACACATCCCTATTCATGCTACATGGCAACAAGTGGTATAGATAATGAAGTAAGAATATGGGCACCTAATTATAACGAGAAAATCGCTGACGAATATGATCGCGTTATTACGGATGTCAAATCAACTGTTCTTAATAATCAAGTTAAAATGAATTCTCATCCGTTTGAATATTTATTTTTAAATTATAGTCAAAACAGTAAGAGAATTTTTTTGCTGTTAATGTTGAAAGTGATGAAAATTTTTAATTTTTTATAATTTTATTAAGATTGGAATAGTGATGAAACTGGTAATCAAAATGTTGAATGTAGACCAAGCTAATTAAATCATTTTTTTTACGAGAGCTTTTTTTTTAATGTAAAATGTAAAAATTTTTTTTTATTAATTTATTTTATTCAATTTTCCGATATTTAAAAATTAATAAATTGAATCATCTTAACAAGGATGTAATTTTTAGAAATTATTTTGAAAATTGTTTAAAATTAATATTATTAAACCATAATTTATCAATCATCTAGTTTAGTTTTTTCTTAAAAAGCTGATTTTTTTTCTTGAAAAAAAAAGAATTTACCAAAGCTGCTGAACAACTAATTAAGTCCTTTAAATTTATCTTTAATTTTTTATTTTTAAAAAATTGTTTTAAATTGCCATCTTTGTTAATTTAAAAATTTCAAATTTAAAACAAATAAAAAATAAATTTTTTTTTTCAGGAATCTAGCCTTTTTTGGGAAGACAAACTTTTTTTACAGTTAGCGAATAAACGAATTTTAAATTATCTTTAAAGTCAATTGAACGTGTGTGTAACATGTTCTATTTCTTGCAAATGGCACTAACTGAATATATCTTGATAAATAAGAAAATAATTGGTCTCCCTCATCCCCACAAACATAAATCTTCTCCCCACAATAAAAATACTCTTCCCCACACGTGAGAGAAAACTTTTCAGAATTATTTTCAGTGAAGAATCATTCGAAATATTCATTTAGAATCTGGCATGACTAAAACTTCAAACCATTTTTCTAGTATAAAAACTATATTTATTCTGGCGAAAAAGTCATTGTGTCGGAAAGATTTTTTTCAATATTTATAGAACTTGGAGTACAGTCGAATCGATTTAATCCGAACTTTTCGGGATTGTCTATATACTTCTAGGATTAAAATAAAAACGGGACTAAATAAAAAAGTGACATTTATTAAATATATAAAAGTGTTCCTGAAATAAATCTGAGACGAAAAAAAAATTGCAAAATAAAATTTTATTACTATTACAATTTACTATTTTCAATTTTATTTTTTGCAAATGCACAAAAAAATGATTTGATTTAATTTAAA
>NTPY01000149.1:512137-538386 GCA_002922825.1 Brachionus calyciflorus
TGCAAATGCACAAAAAAATTTTATGATTTGATTTAATTTAAAAAAAAAAATTTTTGCAAAGTAATTTTAATTGTAAATAGTAATAGTAATAAAACTTTATTTTGCCAAAAAAATGGGACTTATTAATTAACTGATTTATAAGCTATGTTCATAATCTTATAAAAATTCAATAAAAAGGAACGCAACTTAAGCAATTTTCAAAGCAGGATCCTAACACTTTAATTGATCGGTAATAAAAACGAAATACATTTATTGGTGATGTTTCAAAATCAATAACTAAAATTTCTTGATTAAAGACTAACAAAAATAATTTTTTTAAAAAATTATATTTTTGTGAGGAACGAACAAATCAGCAGATGTTTATATGTAGATACGCCACTGAGCTGATCTCTCTACGACTTAACATTTTTTCATGTGTTGAAAAAGTTTCATTTTCGTTTAAAATTAAAAATTTTTTTTAAATGCCGTAATCCCTCGATAGTTATACCGGTGTACAAATCTCAAGTTTCTATTTTTACCCAGTGATTTTATTATTGAAATGTATCACAATCCTTTAAGCTTCAAAAAAGGGGGTGGTACAATTTTGGAAGTTTTCGAATTTATACCGGTACTACTATCTAGGGTTTACGGTAATGTATAATTTTTTTTAAAGTAAAGATAAAGATAAGTTTAATAAATTAATTTTTTTATTACAATTAGGTACAAACAAAATAAGTCTCAATTTTATAAAATCAGAGTTTGAATTACCGTAACTCGCATGTTTCACCCAGGGGTTTAAAATCGTAAATTTGGTGTTTAACCCCGTGTCTAACACGGTTTTTGGACATTTTTACAGAATGCTTTTTAGTCGGTACTAAAACTGAAATTCCATTTCTGTGCGGTATTAAACATAAAAAAATGTAATTTTTTTTTAAATTTAAAAATAAATTAAACGTACATTTTTTCATAATGAAATCAAACTAATTTATTTTCAATTGGAAATAAAGAATCAAAAATTTAATTTTATTTATTGTTACCGTTCTCCTTGCTTAAAAGAGACTCAATATTTGGATAAACTTGAAGACTTTTTGCAGACTCTAAATTTAAATGAATCCTTATTTGTTATTGGTGACTTAAATATGGACTGTATGAACAAACGAAATTCTAAAATTGAAAGTTTTTTAGCAAATAATGATTTAATTAATTTTATTACAAAACCTACAAGAGTATTTTCAAAATTTTCTAAAATAAATAATAACATTATATCATCTAATACTATTATAGACTTGATTCTTCATAATGGCGATCTGATTGATGAAACTGATACGATTGAATGTCCATTCAGCGATCACAATTTTATTTTTGCTAAGCTCACAATAAAAAAACAAGCAGCTGTCCGTAAGAAAATCTCTTGTCGTAATCTTAGTCAAGATAATTTAGTTAAAATCAGTTCTTTAGTTGATGGTATTGATTTAAGGGAATTAAAAAAATTTGACACGATTGAGGATAAATGGATTTACGTTCGTGATAGATTTATTTCGATAGTAAATGAAGTTGCACCAATGAGAGAAATCTGCGTTAATATATCAAATCAATTCCCCTGGTACGATCAAGATTTGATATCAGCTAAACACTCTAAAGATGCATCTTAAAAGGAATATAAACGCTCCCTTCTCTCAACCGACAAAGATGTCTTTGAATTTTATAATCGTCAATTTAAAAAATTAAACGATGAAAAATTAATCGAGTTTTTTAAAGATAAAACAGTAAATGATTTCAAAAATGCTAAAAAATTTTGGAAATTTTATTCACCATTAATTAAAATTAAATCAAATGAAAAATCAGCTGAACCGACCATAAGCATTAAATTTTCAAATAAAACTGTTGATGATAAAAAAGAAGTTTGTAATATTTTCAATAAATTTTTTACCACGATTTCATCGTCTTCCACTTCAACTTTCGATAAGTCATCAGCTTTTATTAATGAAAATTTTTCTGATGCTAAAAACCTGAATGATTTTAAATTTTGTTTTACTTCAGGTAAAGAAATAAATGATTTTATTCTTGACCTTGATAATTCCAGTAGTGGAGGGGTATGTGGAATTCCTACAAAGTGTCTCAAGAACTGTTCCGAAAAATTTAAATCGATCATTGCTTATCTATTTAATTTCTCAATTTTAACTTGCAAAATTCCTGAAGATTGGAAAACTGCCGTAGTCACACCGTTATAAAAAAATAAGGGTTTAACTGATGATATGAATAATTATCGTGGTATTTCTGTCCTACCACCTATTGCTAAATTATTTGAGAAATTACTTCATAAGCAAATTTCTAATTATCTAAGCTTAAACAAAATTTTATCGAATGACCAGCATGGCTTTAGATCTAATCATGGTTGTGAGTCAGCACTACATGAAATTATTTCTCAAATGAATTCGATTAAAAGTAAGCGACTAATTCGCTTATTCTTATTCATTGATTTTAAGAAAGCGTTTGATACAGTAGATCAAAAACTACTTTTGTTGAAATTGAGAAAGTATGGTTTTAGTGATATAGCATTAAGACTAATGGAAAATTATTTTATTGATAGAAAACAATTTGTTAAAATTGATAATGAGAAATCTGATTTCATGTCTTGCGATTTAGGTGTACCTCAAGTTATTATTTTTAGTTTATATAAATGATATTGTTAAGTTCTTATCTGATTTTACGGTCAAACTTTTTGCTGATGATACAACGCTTATTCAAGTTGGAAATGAAATAAATGAGCTTATTGAAGCCTTTAATAACTCAATAAAAAAGCTATTAGTCTGGTGTCATTATAATCGAGTTGATATAAATTGGTCAAAAACGAAGATAATGTTTGTATCAAATAAAAAGAATGCTTGCTTTCCAACAACAATATCTATAGATAAGAATGACATTGAAGTGGTAGATAACTTTAAGCTCTTTGGTGTTATTATTGATAACAGGCTCAATTTCTTAAAAAATGTATATGAGTTAAGAAACTCGATTAACAAGCGTATTCACGTAATTAAACGTTTATTTTTCCTATCTTATAAAGTAAAACTCCAATTTTTCAAATCATTCATATTGCCATATTTTGATTACTGTATGTCACTTGCCATTTATTTTCCAAAAAAAACGATTCAGAAATTGGCCAATTCTTATAATTTTTGTTTATATAAGTTATTGAATATTCGATTCAAAGTAGTTGAATCTAATGATTTTAATCATTTGAACAACTTGTTAATAATGATTGTTAATCAATATAATATTGATTGTTTTCAACATAGAGTAATCATCAGACTTTCTCGTTTTGTTTATAAATTAATAAATTATAATACTGCTCCATTAGGTCTAAAATCATCATTAATTCGTAATCTTACAGTAAAGGATAATTACAATTTGCGAAATAAAAATGAATAATTGGTGCCTTTTAAAGGTAAATTCAATGATTACATTGAGAAAACATTTGACTATTTTTACTCGAAATTTATATATAAATTCTTAATTCATGATTTAAATTTAGAATTCGGTTTATTTGTTCAAAGAATTAAAAATAATATAAACATTACTTTTCTAAAATTTTGTGAGTTTTTTAAAAATTTTGATTTAGTTTATAACAATATTTTTTTATAATAAACTTTTTTTTTATTGAATAAATGGACTCTCTCATCCCAATTATGACTGGGTTTGACTAATAAGTCTCTTTGATTGAGTTGAACTATAGTTTTCGTCAATTTTCTGAGTTCTAATCCACTTAAAACACATTCACTGTATACCAATCGATTAAGCTCATCGAGATCTACAAAAATCATATTTTATCTCATTCGTTATTTTTTTTCAATTTTTCATGTTTTTTTGCCATAATTGCGAAAACATCATTTTTTATCTATAAATTTAAAAAACTAGTCGGTCGACTGAAAAAAAAAGCCAGTCGACTCCACACACTAGTTTTTAGTCTTGATTCGAGATGAAACATATAGTACTGTTCTTATCTTATTATACCAATTACTTATTTTTATGTTATCTGGAAGTTCTGGGTATCAAATTTAAATCAATTCTTCTTCACATCTTGCAACTTTCCTAACTTTTGCAGTAAATAAGGAAGATAATTTCGATTGAGAGTAATTGTAAGGAATCAACTATGCTTTATACCCAATCAATCTAAAACTCATTTCGAATCGACAACTTCTTCTAATTCAAACATTGCTCCATCAATATCAATCTGTCTCCCTAATTAATCGCCTATGTCAAAATTGTCTAAAAATGTTTTTAACCATGTGTAGTTGTTTAATTGTTGGCTTATGACTTTTACAGCATAAAAATTTCTATTATATGACTTGATAATCTTGAACCGATCAATCGCAACATTACATCCTTTTGGAACTTTAAAACATTCTTAGCGTTTTTTGTTTTCCAAATTCCAAAGTTCAAAATTTATTTTTTTAAATTTTTAAGATAAGTTCAGATTAATTTTTCCGGATTAAAAAATTTTAAATAACCAAAATTTTTCAAAAAAATCCTTATTTTATTATTGTTAAGTATCAATCAATTAAATAGTAAATTAATAAGCTGAAAAAATTCCACTTTTATAGATAATTATTGAATCATTTAAGTTTATCATTCACTCCTTAAATTGAATCAATGTATTCTTTTTGTGTTATTACATAATTCATTATGTAAATTTAATTTTTTAAGCTTTTACCTTTTATTTTTTAAGGACAAATAATTAGAAGGAGAGAGTTCGTTTTAAAAAATTGAAAATATACAGTTAATGATTTACAAGTAATTGAAAATTATAGTTCGGATGTCAAAATAGAGCGAACCTTATTGTTCGGATAAAAAAAGAGATTTAGATTGGTTTATATTATGTAGGTTGATTGGTTTATATAGTTTGTTAATTAAGGAAAAAGAATAAAGGTTAGTTGCTAATTGAATATATCAAAAAAATTTCGAAAATTTCTTTAACTTAAGAAATTAATTTTCTTTTATTTTCCGCATTTTATCCTGCCAAATTTAACTAATGATAATATTTAGAAAATTTAGAAAGACACAAAAAAAATACTTTGGTAAAAAAAAAATGAGACCCAACTTAAATAAATAAATTTAGATAATATCAAAAAAATCCGCAAAAAAAGAATTAAGTCTAAAATTAACAGTGAAATCAGCCTCATTTGATTAAAATTTTTTAAAAAGACAGTTCATTTTATTTATATTTATCATATCACTATTTAATTAAATCACGTTTTTTTACCGAAAAGAATCTGTTGATAAAACTGAGAACAGACTGTAAAAAATAAAGTTGAGAAAAAAAATAATTTTAAGGAAAAATGACTAAAAATCCGGTATACACAGAAAATTCTTCAAAATAAAAAGTTTATAAAAAATATGAACCATCTTTGCTAAGTTTAATAATTAAACATTTTAACGTTTATATGAAAAATTTTTAGAAGCGTCCTTCATTTGTTGAAATACTAAAGTTCACGATTTGGAGAACTTTTAAATAGTTAAGTTACAATATTTTTAAAAACATTTAAATTAAACATTATTTTTTGACCACAACTGCTACCATAGATCAAACATCTTAAAATTGAACGCTTAGGGTAAAAAGTATGAGTTAATCGTTGATATATCATTTTTAAGAACCACTCTTTAGTTAGCTAAGTAATAGTATTATTGAAAGTATTTTAAACATAATATCTTTCAATAATTAAAAATTTAAACTATACGATTATTTATCATAGCTTTTATTCCGGCAGCGAAGCAACGGGACACTACTAGTCTTATTTAAATTTGGTTCAGATGAAAAGTTCGAATAAAAATGGTTCAGATTAAAGCGATTCGACTGTAATAATTTTTTTCTCTTTAACATAATATTTTTGTGTTAAAAAGTCGTTTCTGGCTTTTTAACACAAACCCCTGATAAATGGGGATTCTATTTGTGAATTCCCATTTGTTCCTTTTTGAACTTGGTTTTTTCACGCTATTCTTGTTTTTTGGATTCTTCATCATCTCTTGGTGAACTTAAAAAAATAAAATAAATAGTTAAGTCCTTCCTGAATGAAGAATAAAACAGTTAGGCTTTTTTTAAATTTATATCATTTATTAATTTTAAAACTTGATCGGTTGTCGATCAGCACAGTGGGAGTAAACGAGATAGTAGAATACTTCGTAAATGCTGTTGTTGTAAGTTATAAGAATTTAAGATTAAAAATTTAAAATACCTATTTTAACTTAAAATATCTTTATTATAAAAAAGATAAATCAGTTTGGTAAATTTTTTAGCTAGCAGAAATTTTCCACGATTCATTTAAAGTGTATTAAAACGATTTTTAAGTCAAATTTAAGGCATAATCTTTGAAACCTTATTCCCTTTGAATATTATCCTAAAAAAATTTTTTTCAACCAATTAAATCTTAAGATACCAATTCAATTATTTGATTTTGTTAATATTGACTTTAAAAACCATTATATATTGATGAATTTTTTACTATAATACTCTCGAACTAACGGCGTAAACGTAACTCCAATCTTTATTGGTTGAGTAAGAATCCGATTACGCCTTTAATTTGAGAGTATTGATAAGAAATTCGTCTATATAATACCGCACATCTAATGAAAAAATGGTGTTCGGTGCGAATTCATTTCGCCATTTTTTTAATTAGCTGTTCTGTATGTGAAGAAAAAACGATTAAAAAATCAAAAATTTGTTTATGTCCAATCAAAGATTTTATATGACATGAAATTGATCCCACTTTAAAGTTGTATTTGATGTCGCATCAAAGAGATAGAATTTTCAACATCGATGTACATCAAAAATTTGCATCCAAATGACGCCAACATCAAATCAAAATTCTATCGATTGGGCGATCCTCTTCATTGTTTAGGAATCCGAAAATACCTTAAGGTATGATTATTTTCTTTATAAGATCTTGAATTAAAAATCTTTAAAATTTATAGCATTTCGGTAATAAAATCATTTATTTATTTTATAATTACGCAACGAGAAAAAGGTAGCGTGCATAATTTTAAATTAAAATAAAAAAATAGTAAATCCAAATAAGAATAAGAAAAGAACGATTCATAAAATATGCCTTTTTAAAAAAAAAGGTTAGGATTTAAATTTTAGTTTTTAAAATTTTGAACATGAGCGTTAAAGCAGTTGACTTAAGTAGACAATTACAAAACGAAAATGAATCTAGTTTATACATTAAAAATACTAGTATTGAAATTGGGGATAAAATAGGTAGTGGTAATAATGCAAATATTTTCATGGGTTACTATAAAGACTTATCAATTAAAATAGCTATTAAAGTAGAAAAGTCTGCAAAGAATCTGAAATGCCTTAATCAGACCATAAATGAATTAGTTGGTGAAATGAAATCAATAAACCATGAGAATGTAATACGTGTTTATGGTGTTTGTCCCGTTAAAAATGACGTTAACTTAGTAATAATGGAATTAGCTGACCCGAGAGGATCATTAAGAACATTTTTAAATAAAAAATCAATTGAAATTTTTGATAATATAAAAATAAGATGGCTAAAACAAATAGCTAATGGAATGAGTTTTTTACATTCAAAAGATATTATTCATCGGGATTTAAAAACGGAAAATATTGTCATGAATAATTATCCTTATAATATAGATAAATTGGAAGAAACCGTCTTAAAAATAATTGATATTAGTAGATCGGGTGGTACTCCGACTCATATGTCACCTGAAGCTTTTGAAGAAAAATATTGTAAAAAGAGTGACGTATGGAGCTATGGATGTGTTGCTTGGGAAATAATGACCCAACTAAATCCTAAAGAATATTTTAAAAATGCGAATTTATTTCAAATAGCAACAGGTCAATTTAGAATGAAATCAAATGAAATAGAAGATCAATCAATTAAATATTTGGTTGATAATTGTTGGGAGCATAATATAGAGAAAAGAATGAATTTTGGTCAAATATGTACTAGATTAGATGAATTAATTTCTGATATTAGACCGACAGAAAATTTTGCATTAAACTTGCTTAGTATTAGACAAAAATCATTAGAGACTGAATATTCAAGCAACAATTATTTAAACAACATTTATTCTTCAAGCAACAATTATTCAAGCTTAGATGCGCGTTCTTTTCCCGAGAGCGGTCGAATTGCAAATATAATGTTAAAACCAAAAATTTTGGAAAATTATTTTGAAGTGGAATCAATTAAAATTTTTATTTTACCTTAATTAAACCTTTTTATAAAAACATATTTTTCATTTTTTTTTTAATTTTATTAATCATGAAAAGCTTTTGATTACAAAATCATGAGAATATTAAAAAGATCGCCCGAGCAAAATAAACGGATTATTTTTTTGTTTAAACGCGTTTAAAACGATCATTAATATTTTTCTTAAAACGCTGTTAAACTCGTGTACGTAAAAACGCGGTTAAATTTTTAGAATTTTAAAATAAAAAAATAATTTTATTTAATAGTCTTTTAAATTGTTTCGTATTTTGCGATGTTTTAGAAGAAAAAAAATAAAATTTTTAATGCGTTTTAACGCGTAAAATGACGCGTTTAAACCAGTAGGAAAACTCCGTTTATTTTTTTTCGGGCGCTTTTTCAATATTTTTATAAAAATTTTTTTTTTGAATATCAAATGAAGTTCTTATTCAAGCGTAATTGGGAAGTAATATGGCGATTTTTACGTTACGTGTGCATTCAGAAATAAAGTTCAAATAAATTTTAATAATTGGGATTAATAATCTTTTAAATTTTATAATTTAAGAACAAGTCATGGAGGGAGCTTCGCCCCCTCCATACCTCCCCGTTTAATTTATTGTTTCGATTTCTGAATTAAATGTATTCGTTTGTTAAGTTTAGTAAAAATCATTCTAACTTGGTGGTAATTGAGCGAGACCAATCTTATTCACTCTGTATCTGTAAAGGAGCAGTGGCTTAGCCAGGGGTGGGGCGAGTCCCAATATTTTAAAAAAATATTTAAATTTTTAAGGATTTTTGGGAAATTTTTATAATCATCTTTTTTTGTTAGAGATATTAATAATTATCCTTTTAATTTTATCAAACCAATTAAGCTTTGATATTTAAAAAAAACTTTATATTTCTATTTCGGAATTTCTCTCTTTAATTTTTTACAAAAAAATTCATCTTCACACAAGACAATAAACTTGGACTTTTCTGAATTTTGAAAAACTTTTTCAAAATTCAAAATAAATGCAATTGAATTGCATTTAACTTGAATAAAATAAATTAAAAAAAAATATAGCAACTGCCTTTATGTTCGGTTGCCTTTCTAATTAAGTCATAGCTAAAAATCTACGGTTTGACGAAAATTTGAGAAAACTTGGTTAGGTGCCTGTTTTAAGAAAAAAATTTAAAATATTTTAAAGTACTTGGATAGTACTGATACTTGGTCCCGTTAAAGTTGATACTAAAAAAAGAATATATCTTTTAACATAACAGAATAAGTTAAAAAGTTGTTTGAATCTTCATAAATTGAAATGATAAGATTTAAATTTAAAGCCTAGCCAAAAAAGATGCTTTTTTATTTATTATTAAGTTATGGGATTTTAAAATTTCAAAAAAAAAAACAGCCATTTAATCTAGAAATTTTTTAAATTGGAAAAAAACTCAAATTAAAGGTTTTTTTTAGCTTTTATTTTAGGAAATACGGTATCAATTTTGCAAAAATAAATTATATATTAAATTTTTTTCGAAGGACATCGAAAAAAGCATAAAATTTCACGGAATATTAAAAGTGTACGCTGTAACAAAAGTACGCTTTAATAAACAAAATCATCAATTAAATTTTATTGAATTATCTTTAAAAATATCTTAATTTAAATAATTGTTAAATAAATATCTTATGTAAAATAAGTAATTAAAAATCTTAATCGTCAAGAAAATCACTAATAAGATATATAGAGACGTTATTCCTTTTTTTTTAAAATTTTTGAACCTTATAAGTCAAAAACGAAAATGTCCATACAGTAGCTTCCTCTTTTGCGTTTTTTTAAGGAAAACGTGGGGATTTTTGAGGGAAGGCATGGCCCGATTTTTAAGGAAGGCATGGCCAGATTTTTTGGCGATGTTCATACAACATAGCATAGTCTAAATATTATATATTCCCAAGTCCAAGTAATTCGCAGATACCATCAAGTACTTCATTCCTTAAAAATGGTTCATCTGAATGAAAACTTTTTGGTGAACAAATTAAATTAATTTTCTCTTATTCAAGCCATATTATCTCATTGAAAAATTTTCAAATGAAAAAAACATGACCTTCTATTTGAGGTAACACGGTACTTTTTAATTCGAATCATTTTTAAATGGACTTTGATTAGAAAATAAAATTATATTGTTTAATTTTGATTTTTTTGGAAAAAAAAATCGCTCGATTAAAAGAATTTTTTTCGAATAAATATGTAATTACATATAATTGCAAAAATACCCCACTTAAAATCATACGTTTCAAATTTGAAATATTATAATTTTTTTCTATTATTTTTATTTTTAATTTTTATTTTCAAATTTCCTTGTCTTTCCTATTAATTCCTTTTAGATAAATTAACAGCTTGATAATGGTAACTTCGCTTTACCGAAACGTCGCGAATTGTTAATAAAGTTTTTTGATTGAGTATGTAAAAATCGGGTCAAAAAAAATCTGGTGTCTAAAAATCGGGTCAAAAATAATCGGGTCAAAAAAAATCGGATGTAAAAAATAATCTGGTGTGTAAAAATCGGGTGTCAAAAAAAATCATGGGTAAAAAAAATCGTAGTATAAAAAAATCTGGTCTGTAAAAATCGGGTCTTATTATAATAAAGAGAAATCCAATAAAATTGTTTATAATATTTTATTTGTTAAAAATTATGATAAAAAATCATGAGAAAGTTTGGTAGTGACAAAAATTAAATCAAATCGATATAAATCCTATTTTTCGATTACCTAAAGACAAACTCTCGGATCTAAAATTTAAAAGATAAGTTTTGGACCCTTGAAAAAAACAACACCTTGATGTTCGTGGATCTTAATTATTTTTAAAAAAGGTTTTTTAACAAGAAAAATAAAGTTTAGAGGGCTTTCATCAATAAAATTAATTAAAAACAATACATCTAAAGTTATAAAATTAGTTTTATTCAAGATTTTTAATTCAAAATTTTTTTGTAAAATTGACTTAAATTTATTCTTGATCATATTTTAAGTTCGATCGATCAATTTGAAAAGAAAAGTCATAGACGTAAGGCATTTAAACTGTGAACTCAAGTCTGCTAAAATCTTGTAGTCGCAAGGAAAGAAAATAAGTAACGTTATGAAAATTAAAATTTGAGTTCAAAAATTTAAATACTCTTTTAGATTCAGAAACATGAGCGGAAATTGCTTTTCGTTTTACTTGCCTTTGGTCATACGGATTTAAATCATTATTTGCTTTTTGATTGCTAATTTAAATTTAAGTAGTCGTCTATTTAATCGTTAATTTTAGAAAATTTTACTTTATTGATCATCTTAAAAATCATTAATAAGCTTATCTATTTAGAATTTTCAGGTAGTTTCAGGTATATTTAGATCGAAATATAGACTTAATAGATACCGAAAGATATCGACTGATAAAGTAATTTGGATGAGCATTAAATTAAATGAGAAATTTTTCTTATTTGTTTTTAGAAAGCATCTAATTATCATTTTTTGACAAGATAATTTCACACCAGATTATTTTTGACCCGATTTTTTTTTACACCCGATTTTTAAATACCAGATTATTTTATACACCCGATTTTTACATACCCGATTTTTTTATACCATGATTTTTTTTGACCCGATTTTTACACACCAGATTTTTTTGGACCCGATTTTTACATACTGGCCCGTTTTTTGTCCTAATAATATTTTTCATTTTTATTTTTATGATTAATTTAAATATTTTTTATCATTTTTTTATTTAAATTATTTAAGGTGAAAATTTCCAAGGGAAATTTTGAAAAGGGAAAAATCATAAATGACCGAAAATCTCAAGCCGTTTTCGATTAAATAGTGTAAAAATAATTTATTTTGTCGGATCAATTAATTATTATCGTATTGAAAATTAATTGGGTCGGCTTAAAATTAAAACCAATTTATCTCTCAATCTTTCGATTACACTGTAAATTTTTAATGCGTAAAATACAGAGCATAAATGCGAATTTTAGGATTTCCTCCATTTATGCGTAAAAGAAATCAATACATATATGCGTAAATTTATTGAGCATTTATGCGATGATTAAAAACGCATAAATGTATAAATATTATCGCATTTATGCTTATTTATTTTTTACGTTTAATTGCAGAAATTTTTTTGTTTATAATTAAAAAGGGAGAAACTTTTATTTTCAATTAATTAATATCTTTATTCTTTAATAAACTTTACAAAATTATAATAAAATAAAAAAAATTAGAAAGAAAAGTATTAAGACATAGCTTAATTAATTTAAAAAAAAATACAATTATCGAATAATCTCTTTTTTTGTTGTTAAATAATGCATATTTCAGTATAATGAAAAATAATTTGCTAAATTAAAAAAAAAAATTAATAAACAAAAGCACTCTTAATTAAAAAAAACTCATTTTAACATTAAAAAAACTCACTCACTCAAGTAACAGCTATTTTAAAGTTCCTAAATTAATTCCAAATTCATATTTCATGTAGAATAGTATTTGAAAAACTGATTGAAACTTTAGTTGTTGAAGACCTTATTTTTAAAGTTTGCTTATTTCCTTGTTAAAAAAATTAAAGATTGAAAAATGATAAAGTTTTTTAAAAAAGGAACCATACTTATTTTTGGGCTATTTATCTCTGGGCGCATTTAATTTTTATAGTAGTCCTATGAAAAAGAGCCAAAAAAATATTAATTAATTTGAATTTTAAGAAAATTTCTAAAATTTACTTGTTGATTTTTAATTTAAAAAAAAAGAAATTAGAAAAATAATTCAATATGAACACTTTTCTTTTATATTGAAATTTTGTACGCGTAAATGCTCAAGATCTTTTTAAAAAATGCGTAATTTTTTCCTTTACACTTTTATGCGCTTTTTATTTTCGAAGATTTAGATATTTTTGCGCTTAAATGCTCAAGATCTTTTTATAAAAATTCGAAATTTTTTCCTTTACACTTTTATGCGCTTTTTAATTTTAAAGATTTAGTTATTTTTGAGCTTAAATGCTCGACTCTTCAAAAAATTAAGATCTTTTAGAACTTAAATGCGTAACTAAAATTAAATTTCGCATTAATGCATAATTTTTTGCTAATAAATGCGTAAAATAATGCGTAATCCTAAAAAATACGCATAAATGCTATGAAAAGTTGGATTTTACGCATTAAAAATTTACAGTGTAGGAGTCACTTGCTTTTATTATTTTTTTAAATAATAAACGGCTTTTTTCTTAAGAAATTTTCTCTCTTTTTTTTTTAAATTCATCTTTTTAAATTGGGAGTCTCTTTCTTTTTTTTTTTTCATTGAATCTGTATTTTTATGCTAATACAAAAAAAAGAGAGAAGAGAATTGAATTGAATTCATGAATTTTCCGAACCAATCAAAATGATTCAGTCCAAAACCTTTCGATCTTTTCTGGCTAATAAGCTTGGCTCGACTTAGCTCGTTCCTCGCAATAAGAGTCAAATAAATGCTATAATTAATTAAAATCCAAACATTTATCAACAAGCCTATGATTTGGATCAAATTTACCAAATAGTATTTTTCTTAATAAGATATTCCTAATGAATTTATTTTATTTTTGCACTTTTTTATAAAAAATTTATAATCATTTGACAATAGATCTTTAACTGATTAGACTTTTGTTACTTTTTTTATCATATTAATGGGTATTTTTTTTGGTATTGATGAACAATGAAAGCTAAAGGAAAATACGAATCAGAATTTTTTAATAAAATATTATAACTTATTATTCACTTTTTTTTTTAAAGTCAAAAATTCCAAATATTAATGAAAATAATTTATTTTAAACTGAGTACGTTAATTTTGCATTTAAAAAATTTATATTTAAAAATTTAAAAATTGAGATTTTTTTCAAAAAAAAATGAACTCAAGTCTCATTATTATCATTTTATTGATTTTTTTAAATTCAAGATTAACACGATCAGAAGGTAATTGTTAAATATATTTTTACCTAGACATTTAAAGAATCTTTTTATTTAAAAGATTGCAACTCTAATGGGCAAAGTTATTGTCCAATAGGTACTAATGTATTGACACATTCGATCAAAATAAATTATTTAGAATCAAATGAATCTATAAATTTTGATTTAAGTTCCAAAAATCAAGATGAGAATGAGTAATTTTTTTGTTGCTAAAAGAGTTATTTTTTTTAAGTAAAAATTAAAATCTGACAATTTATAGTTTCATGTCTAAAAAGAATTTAATTGGACCTATTAGAAAAAGTTGCATTTTCAATGAAACACTAACTTTGGATTTTGAATATTCTTGTAATCAAATTGAACCAAATAAATTAAGTAAAATATTTTTAAAATTATTTTCTCTTAGGCTTCAAAGCAGAAATTCGTTTTAAGAGACAGACAAATCGAAAAAGAATATCTCAAATTGGCGAAGCTCAAAAATTGGCCTTATTATTCAATCCATTTTATATACGTTCAATGCAAGAACATGGTTCGATTAGAAATAACCCTAAAATGCAAAGAGTCCTTCATAATAGATTTCAAACAATTAACCCTTTGTTAGCCGAAGATTTTTTAAACTATGATAAAATTCATGACGATATACAAAACAAAATTAAAAATAAAGATAAAAAATTTTGATCTTTTTTTTTTAATTAATCTTCTTAAGTATCAGCTTTTATTCTAAATCCTTAGTCTTCTAAATATTGAAATCAAAATTTTCGACGAATGAGAAAGAACTTTTTAAATTTAATGATTGGTTTAAAACTACATTAGTCTGAAAAAATTTTTTTTTTGTCAAACTCTGATATGAACCAGTTTTATATCAACATATTCATTATTTACACGACTCAAACAATTAACTTTAGAAAAAAAAATCTGCTGCTGAAATTTATTCTATTCTCAGAAAGATCTCGATTTTATCAAAATTAAATGCGACAAAAAACTTTTTCTATCATATAAAAAAGCAATTATTACTAACAATCACTATATGAAGAAGAATTTTAAAAAAATCTGATGCTGACATACATTAGAAAACAAGCTATAAAATAAATCATAAACTTGGTTTTTGTTGATGTGTAAAAAAAAATCAAGCCTTAAAAATTCGAAAAGAAAGAAATTCTAAAACTCAGTAGGACTTTTTTGATCGAGGTTAAGCGTCTCTCTTCAATAATCAGGTTTGTTTATCTTTCTATCTTGAAAATAGAACTTTTTATTTTGCTGAAATTGTTCACATATATAAGCACATAAGCGCACAAACACACCCTATGTAAGAAAACCATCTATATTAATTCTTTCAAATTTTAATTTTTTTTTAAATGCGTATTAAATCAAAATTCCTTCAATTTTTTCATTTAATTTTTTAGAAGATTTAACTAACAAATAAACAAAAAAAAAACAAAAAGAGAAAAATGATTCAATCTTTTAATCAACACTTACAAAGACAAGTGTCCGAAAATGTTGAAGCATTCAAAGAAGAAATGTGCTTTGTATTTGCTTTGAAGGAAAAAATTGGAGCTTTGGCTGATGCATTAAAATTGTTCGAAGAAAATAAAGTCAATTTAGTTCATATTGAATCACGTTTGTCCAAAGATGACAAAGGAAAATATGAATTCTATGTTGATTGTAAAGCTAAGGATAAAGATGATTTGTTAAATACAATTGAAAAATTAAAAGATACAGCTGCTTATTTGCAAATATTTGACAAATCGACAACTGATGGAACAGTTGAAGAGAGTGTACCATGGTTTCCAACACGTATCAAAGAGCTTGATCAATTTGCTAATAGAATTTTAAGTTATGGAGCCGAATTGGACTCTGATCATCCTGGATTTACTGATCCAGTCTACCGAGCTAGACGAAAACAATTTGCAGACATCGCTTTCAATTATAAACAGTAAAGTGTTGAATCAATAATTTTAAAACTCTTAAACCTTCTAAATTTATATTTATTTAGTGGGCAAACAATTCCACATGTCAACTACACCGAAGAAGAGACTAGCACATGGTAAGTTTAATAAAAAAAAATGATCAATTTTATTTTAAGGTTATTAATAAAAATACTTAATTATAAAGGGGTATAGTTTTTAGAGAATTGACAAAATTATATCCCACTCATGCATGTGAAGAATTTAACAATATTTTCACTCTTTTACAACAAAATTGTGGTTACAGAGAGGACAACATTCCACAATTAGAAGATGTTTCAAGATTTTTAAAAGATTCAACTGGTTTTACATTGAGACCAGTCGCTGGTTTGTTGTCATCAAGAGACTTTTTAGCCGGTTTAGCTTTCAGAGTATTTCATTCAACACAATATATTCGTCATTCATCATGTCCCAAATACACTCCTGAACCTGATATTTGTCACGAATTACTCGGTCATGTTCCATTGTTTGCCGATCCGGATTTTGCTGATTTCTCACAAGAAATAGGTCTAGCTAGTCTCGGAGCACCCGATGATTATATCAAAAAATTAGCAACAGTAAAAACAAAATTTATCCTTATTTTTAAAAATTAAATTTTAAA
Source organism: Brachionus calyciflorus (assembly GCA_002922825.1). Lineage (NCBI taxonomy): Eukaryota > Metazoa > Rotifera > Eurotatoria > Ploima > Brachionidae > Brachionus > Brachionus calyciflorus. Next base: position 528,817 of record NTPY01000149.1, read on the forward strand.
AAATTTTTAATTTAAAAAAGTGTTATTGGTTCACTGTTGAGTTTGGTTTGTGTCGTCAAAAAGGTAAACTTAAAGCTTATGGTGCCGGTTTACTGTCCTCTTTTGGAGAGCTTGAAGTAAATATTCTAGACAATATAAACATTTAAGAATTTGTATTTTTCATTTTTTTTTTGAAATTAAAAGTATTGTTTGACTGATCAACCAGAATTGAAGCCATTTGACCCAGAAAAAACAGCTGATCAAGAATATCCAATAACAAAATTTCAACCGATTTATTTTGTTGCTGATTCATTTAAAAGCGCAAAAGATTTGATGAGTGCTTATGCTTTGAAAATACCTAGACCATTTTCAATTAGATATAATCCATACACTCAATCAGTTGAGACAATAAACAACAAACAACAATTGGTTCATATGGTCAGAGATTTAAAAAGTAAGAATTTAATTCTATACAGAAAAAACTCAATTAAAATTTACTAGTTATCTTTTTCCCTATTTTAGATGAGATTTCAGTATTGGAGGATGCTTTGAAAAAAATGGAAGATGTTAAATTAAGATAAATAAATTGAGAACTCTTTTTTTTACTTATCTTTTAGTTTATGGTACAAGTTTAATTTAGCTTTTATTTTTTTTTCTTGTTTTGGTAATTAATTTTGTGTTCAATACAAACCATTTTAAATTTGTTTTTTATTTAAATCGTTTAAAATATTTTATTTTTTAGTAATTTATAAGCATAACATTTTTTAAATATCGAGCTTACTTATTTTTTAAATAAATATAATATCTTTATCGAAAAAAAAAATTTAAAATTTGATTAACCCTTGGTGGTATTCAGCAAAAAAATAAAAAATTTACGGACGTCCATATAAAACTATTAGTTTAAATTTGTCTCAGTGTTTCGCGAGACCAAAAGTTAAATAACACTCAAATATTACATAACTTTTTACTTAAATTCTAATTCACGTGGCTCAAGTCAATATTTTTTTCTGGCATATTCTTAATTTATTACACTTTTATAAGAAAATAAAATATTAAAATAGAATAAAATGTTACAAACAATTTTTTCTATTTTTTTACTAGTAAATCTAGTTCTAGCAAGCAACTTAAATGTATTTAATGAACCATTAGAACTATGTAGTGATGATCCATTGACTGGATACACTCGAACAGGTTATTGTGTTGCTAATCAATATGATCAGGGTAATTAAATTAAATGTTTCACATTAATTTTTTATTTGTTGTTGTTTGCTTATTTTATGTGTAATTTAAGGTTCTCATTTTGTTTGCGCAAGTGTGACTAGAGAATTCTTAGACTATACAAAATCAGTTGGCAATGATTTGAGTACACCACATCCACCTTATTTTCCAGGTCTTAAACCAGGTGATAACTGGTGCTTATGTGTTTATCGTTGGATTCAAGCTAAAAATGCTGGTTTTCAACCACCTGTTGTTTTGCGCTCAACTAATAATCAAACTTTAGACTTCTTACGAAATTATAATCTAACTATAGATGATTTACAAGAAAATGCAACTTTAAACCAAAATATTTCAAACGGATTTGTTCAAGCTCGAAAAGAACTTTGAAAATTTACTCATTTGAAATTTTTACCTATTTTTTAAGACAAATAAATGAAATAATTTACTTTTTTTTAATTTCTATACTATCTCTTTCTAAGCTTAATAGTTTTGATAATGAATTCTGATATTGACTTTGCAATAATCACAAGGCCAAATGCGAATAATTAAGTTGAAAATTTTTCAAGACCCGAAAATTACCTCAGAAACATAGTTTCACATATGGTATGTTATTTTAGTTTATCCATTTTTAGGGCAAATATGTGGCATAATTTTTTGTTAGATGACTAAAGCAATTTAAAGAATTTTTCTTTTTTTGAACCAAATATAAAATATTTTTAGACCATTAATATTATAAATAAAGCATTCTGTCAAACGATAATCATCTTATTATTAAATTAAAAATGAATGTCTTATTACCATTATTTTTAGCGCTTACTGTTTTCAATATAGTTTATGGCCAAGACTCTCGAAAAGAATTGAAAAAATCCCTCAGGGATTTATTTGAAAATATTACTCCCGAAGAATTAATGAAAATTTTACCATCAATCCAAGCTCAAATAGTGCCATCGGATGCACAAGCACCAGTTCAAATTCAATTTATAAGAGAAAAACAAGGCAAACCGAATGATAAAAGCAAAAGCGAAGAAAATGGTAAAAGCGAAAACAAACAAAATAGTAAAATTGAAAGCGAACAAGACAGTAGAAGAGAAGGTGAACAGAATGAGGAAAGTACCGATGGGCAGAATATGACGAGTCAAGGTGAACAAAATGGGGAGAGTGAACAAAGAAAGTTACGTCCAGAATTAATGAGACAAGATAATATAAGAAGTGAAAGACCTTGTTGAGAAAAAATTTTTTATTTCTTAACTTGATGAGTAAAATTTTTCTATTTTAAGATGATAGTTATTTTTTTAAATAAAAAAAAATTGAAATTGAAGCTTAAAATTTATTCAGGCTAAATTTTATTTCTCCTTCTCATGACTTAGATCTCAATAAAGGCCTTAAAAACTATTTAAATCATTAAGGAAGCTTTACCGTAAAAACACTCGATAAATCATGGTACAAATCTGAAATTTTAGATTTTTGTCTACGACTTTATTTATGATTGAAATGAAGCCTTTGGAATTATGGCTTCAAAAAAAAAGGGTGCCACAATTTTGAAAATATATTACTCATCTGAGTAAGATTATACTTGCAAAATACGATGAGGCTAGGGCTAATTGGAATTTTTGTAAGAAAATATAAATGTTTTATAAATTTTATTTTTAAATTAGACGAAAAGAGATAATGTTTTAATTTAAAAAAAACGAAACTAAGCTAAGCCTTATACATGCGAAAAAAATTATATTTATATAATATAAAACACTTATAATTACAGCTGAAAAAAAAAGATAATGAACATGAAAAGTAAATGAAAGTAAAAACACGTTAAATTTTCAAAATTTAAACTTGACCAATTTAATTATTTAATTACTTAAAAATTATAATATGGTAAAAACTTGTTTTCTTTAATAAAAAAATTAACAAATTTTTAGGGTATTTAACAAAATGGCCATGTCAACAAAAATAAGATAAAATTAAGCAAAAAAAAAAAAACGTTATAATAATTTAACCTGGCAAGAAAATAAAATTTAAGATAAGATTACTAAAAAAATACTGGTTGAATGCTTTGAATATTATTAATGTTTGGTATTTTTTGAACTTCTTTTTGTGGATCGACTTTTTCACCACTTACATTCAAACCAAAGTTGACTTCGCCTATCGATTTTCGAAACTCTTTGCCTTGAATTGAATTAAACGACAAAAATTTCTTTTTCTTGAGACTCTTTCGGTTTAAACTTGATATAGGACTATGTCTATTTAACTTAAATTCACGATTTTTGCTTATTTTTTTTCCTTTTTTTGTCTCGATTCGAATTTTAAGCCGCTTGACAAAGCGAATTTTTTTCGCTAGGATTATATTTGATACCAATAAAGATCTTTCTATATTATTTGTTAAATCAAATTCAAATTCTGGACTAGTTGTACTTGATGATCGAATCGATATTGGCGAATTTATAGGACTAAAAGATTTCCTCGGAGATGTTAGCCTAATTGGGACATTTCGACTAAAGCAACCACCTTTTGAAGACGGTTGAAAAACATGAATAATTTCATTCATAAAAGTGGCTTTTTCTTGAAAATCGTTAATTACTGAACAGACCAAGCTAGATGGGTTTATATCTGGTTTAGCCTCGGAAATTTCAGTCATAGTAGCAAATGTTCTTTCCTCTGATATTGTCGACAATGAAGAATTACGCACAAAGAGACGTTTTGAGTTGGAAAATTTCACATTTGGTTTCATATTATTCGCGACAATTTGGTCAGAATTTTCTGTATCGATCAGCAAGTCACTTTCATCGTTAAAAAATTCTATTTTAGGTAGATTAATTTTGTCAGAAGTTTCATCGAAGGGACAATCGACTGGCAATTCACGAAAGCCGAAAATAACCGGCGATCGCTGAAGTATATTCATTTCATTATGCGGTTTTAAATCTGAATTTATTTCAAAGCTAATTTTACGCTTTAAATAAGGTCGACTTGGTTCTTTATCCATTTCAACTGAATACCAACTATTACAAATACCATTTTTTGAATCTTTTCTTAAGCATTTTTCAGCTAATAATGAGAATGATCTTGCAATAAACTTACAATATAAAAAGTTTCATGATTTTATTCAAATAAAAAATTAATTAAAAAAAAGGAAATGTTTAATAAATTTTGTTTACTTGTGGAATGCATACTAGCATTAAAATACTCAATGGTATTACCTTATGTTCCATACTGTAATAAAAATCAGCATCACATTCCCATAATAATTCTAATTTCTTATTATTTAAACATTCTGAAGACTTAATAATTAAACCAAATTAGAACCAACAAAAAAAATAAAAAACCAATTTACAAAATAATTTACTATTCGTGTTGTAATAACTATAATAAAATAAACGCAATTTAATATAGCTGATATTAAACAACCTGGGATTAGCCATTTATAATGAAGTCGAAACATTTCATTTTTAAAGGCGAAAACTAGGCTATATGATGCTAATACTGTCGACAAAAAAGCACCTTCGACTTTATGAAAATATAAATTTAGCAATAAAATTTCTTTGGTTAAAGAAGTGAAATCAATTTTACTATTAAGACTAGTTAAGGTTTGAATAGCCTCTATTTGACATCGACGACAAATATTAAGGCTTTCTCTTAAATGTGATGAATTGACACTGTCTAAATTTGATATCCTTTTATTATGAAATATTTGCTCGATATTTAAGCTAAGGACTACGATCATCAATACGGCAAAGGTTGCATTTAAATACTTTAAACACTTGCTTATAACTCTTGAATGGTTCATCTAGATTTTAAAAAGTTAACATAAAAAAAAAATCGAATCTCCTTTTGAATTTTTAATTTAAAATTTTTTTTTCAATTTTTTTAAATTTTTACTTTTTTTTATTATAGAATAATTAATTTTTTTCATAAGCATCAAATTTAATAGTCTTAGATCAGTTAAAGATCAAAATTAAAACGGATGGTCGAATTTAAAGTTAAAAATAATTTTAATGGAAATTTATTTAATAAAAAAAAAAAGATTTTAAATTTTTTTATTTGGACATTTATTTAATTTTAATTTTATAGAAAATAAATTTCGACCAGATAAAAAATAAAACTCTTTTTGTAACTCTAAACAAATTTCTCAACATTTAAAAATTCTGAATCATTCGCTACTTGTTGTTTAAAGACCAATTTTGAATCATCCATTTGACCCATATTCGCTCCTAAGCCTTGTAAATGTTGAAAAAACACTTGTTTTTCTATTTGAAGTGTTAAATTATTTAGCTTTAGCTCTTTTAATAGAGAGTGTATTTGAGATGAAACCAATTGCTCATAAGAATTTGGACTTATTTGTACGTGAAGACTAGCTACATAACTATTAGAGGATAATTGCCATAAATGATCATCTCTATACGAGATCACGCCTTCTATATTCAAAATCTATAGAAAAAAGATTAAATAAATACAAGATTAAATAACATTAAAAGAAGCTACTTGGCATTATTTTTAAAAGTAGCTATGATTGACTAAAATATTTACTTACTTTTTGAAGTATATTTTTAAATTGTCGTTCTTTGTTTGTTGGTATTCTTAATAGTAGAACAGATGACGAATGTTTTAATAGAGGAATGACACTAAGAAAAATCATAATTGATATGCATAGCGAGCATAATGGATCGGCAATATACCATCCGAATTGTTGAATCAAAAAAGATGAGATTATAACTCCAACACTTCCTAAAGTATCGGCCAAAACATGCAAATAAACGCCTTTCATATTGTCATTTTCGATCGATGAACAATCATTATGACTATGACTGTGATTATGACCTCCTCCATGTGAATGTGAGTGACTATGGCTATGGCTATGACTGTGGCTATGAGAATCATCAGGAATACCACCATGAGTGTGTGCATGGCTGAATGCAAAGATACCAAATAAATTCACACAAAGACCAGCAAAGGACACATACTTTCAAAAATAAAATTAATTTTAATTAACTTTAGACTTGTAAAAAAAAACTGTATTTACCCGAAATTAAGAATAATCATTTTTCAATTGATTTGGTATTAGAAAATTAAATCTTATTCTTTTATTTGAGTTATTTATTTTTAATCACTAGATTCGAAGAATTAGTTTAGTTTACAGGTATATTCTTAATTTCAAGTAAATACGGTAAAATAATTTTTTCTATATTATTACTATCAACTTTTCGCTTTTAATCTCAGGTGGTTCAAAAAGTCTCATCACGGCTTCAATAAAAACAAATATTGAAATAACTACTAAAAATAATCCATTTATAAAACCAGATAGAATTTCAACTCGTCCGTAACCATACGAGTATATCCTAGTTGGTTTCCATTGACTAACCACTGCAGCAAATAAACCCATTACAAGAGCAGAACAATCGAATAACATGTGGACACCATCAGATATAAGTCCTAAACCTTATTAAGCAACAACAACAAAAATTAGTTTATTTAGAGTTTTTTTTTTAATTTAATAAATTTTAACAATTTAAAATAACTTTGGCTCTGTACAGTAAATTTCAATTCGTCATTACAACTCATTCAAATTGTTATAACTTTTGAATAGGAAGTGATAAACTTATTTTCTAAAATGTTACACAAAACGTGTAGCATTCATAGATTCAGATCAAAAAATGTTGGAGATTGCATTTAGAAGGCGTGCAAATTTTGCAAAAATACAGAGTTATTGAAATTTACTGTTTAAAGCAGTAGTTTTCAGCTATATTGATTAATTTAATAAACACGTTTATGATAAATTTTCTATTTTTATAAAATGTATTACGAGGTAAAAAGCTACTTTAGTTTTGAATTTTTTAATCTTGTTTAAAAATTTTTGAAATTAGAGTTTTTTATAAGCGAAAACTACTGTCCTTTAATTAGTAAGCAATAGAGTGCTTGCTTATTAACAGGGTTGGACATTGGATGCAAAATGAAAACTTTTTATCCATTTTGTCAAAAACTTTCGATTTCATGTCAAAAGAAATCGAAAGTTTTTTTCACCAACATAAAATGATCTTGCCCGAAAAATAAGAAACAAATTAACCGTTTCAAGTTTAGTCTATTCTTCCTCATTTTATGCTCAATTTTGACATTTGCATTCAATGCCCAACCCTGCTTATTAACTCATAGTCAAAAGCTATTTAAATTTAACTTACTGTTTGTAAAAGCTCCATAAGTTAATTCAACAAATGTAAACATTAAATTCAAGCACAAAAAATAGAAAATTTTTCTGGAATCATTATTAGTAACAATTTCCCTAAGGATATTTTTAATTTCAGTAACCATAGACATTGATGTTTTTTTAAGTGTCTCACCAGTAAGACTATACAAGGGACTACCAACCGATGAATAGCCAATAAAACTACCCTTGTATGAGGCTAACGGTGAACTAAGACTATTCGTCGCAATTACATACAAAATATAAGTTATTATCACACCCCAAGACAACGCATGCTCTTGTTCGACTATTGTTTTTATCTTATCCATAACAATCACTTTAACTAAATGAGGATAATTCCAAATAAAACTAAGACCAACAGATGTCGTAAAAACAAAAATCGCACCGTATTTAGATGAAAAATTAGTCTCTGTTTTTTGACTAACATAACTTTCTATATAAAAATCAAAAACATAAATAAATAATGACATTAAAACTATTGGTACAAGATAATATAACCAAGTATGCTCGTTTGTGTTAGTTATAACATCTGAATCATTTGACATTAGTGTTGTATACGTAGAGGGATCTATTACACTCGTAAAAAAGTTAAAAATCGCCCATGGAGAAATAATTATAGTTGAAAATATGATTGATAAGGCTTTTAGGCGTTTTTGACCGCCCAAGTCGGTTATTAAAATTTTACTTAAATTTGTATGATTAAATCCAATTTGCATAAATAGTGCACTTATTAGCAAAAGTACTCCGGCTTTATGATCAGACACATCAAAAAACGAAATAATATAATAAAATATATGGGATATTATTCCATGATGTCGACCTTCTGGGTGTTCGAAATTTTTTACTTTTTTATAAACATCATCATAATCAAATGCTAATAAAATAAGTGTTCCTATAAGAAGTATTAAAACTCCTCTTGTTCGCGACGGATTTGTTTGAGAAAGTAGTATAGCTTTTAAAGCACATAAAACTACCAATTCAGACTGTTCAAATATGAGAGTCGTTCTCAATGGTCCACATTGAGTCAGACCAAAAAGCCATAACAATTTTATAAATACTTGAAATGCGGAATATTTGAACAAACGAAAATATTGGACTTTATTTAATTTAGTTGATTTTTTACCCGTTTGTTGCTGTTGTTGGCTTAAATTAGAGAATGGCTTTTGTAATAGGAAATAAAAAACAGAGGCGATTAATAACGAGAAAAATAATAATTGAACTAGATGAATGTGCTTGAGTAAATCGTAACATAGATATATGCCAAATGATTTTAAAAATTTACCGACTAAGAGCAGAATTAAGAGATGAATAACATCGTTGAATTGAAACGATGTAATTCGTCGTGATTGATTTAGATAGTCGTTCATTCTAGTACTTCATCATCACTAATTGAAAAAATTATTTTTATTTATTTTTTATTCAAAAAATTATATTTCAAAAAAAGGTAACACATCAAAAAAAAAACAAAATTAGAATATTTCAAAAAGTATTATTATATTTTAATGTTAAATAATCTAAAATGATACCAATTCTATATTCTCATTTTGGCTTGCTTTTTTTTTATTTTTCTAATTAAGTTTTTTTTTTTTAAATCTATATACTCCTGGAACTAAAAAACTGAGTGTTGATCCAGACATGGCCCTCTCTTATTGTGAATAAAGCGTACCTGTTCTAGTTGGACGTGAAAATGCCTAAATCAAACCCATAATTTTCTAGCTAAAATTTTTTACCAAGTTTCACTTTTATTAACGGTTGACTTTTCAAATAAAAATAGCCTGATAAAATTGACTCAGAAAAATATGAGGTCCGAATGAAGTCGGGTTTATTTTGAGTCGCAAAGTATGGGACTTTTTTTTTTTAATTTTGTTTTTATACGATACGAACTAAACATCCGACAACTTACTTTGTTATTACTTGCGTGAAAGTTCGAAAATTTTTTGGCTAATAAATTAAGGGTCGGGGAATTTAACTGAGTCTTTTTAGTCCCATTGGAACAGGTTCTCGTCATACTTTTCACTTTAAGAGAATCTTAATTATTAAAATAATGGCAGGTAAAAATCAATTAATAAGATTTCTTTTTGAAAACATTGATAATATTTGAAGACGAGAGCAAATATTTTGGAAATTTCAAAGTCAAACCATATAATATTACATGCAATTAAAAATTACAGACTGAATAAAGCTGA
>NTPY01000739.1:3674-14003 GCA_002922825.1 Brachionus calyciflorus
AAAGCTGATTTTCAGTGACAAACCTGTTTTGTTTTCAAATTTGCCATTTCATTTTATTTTACAGTATAAATTAAAACTATTGTTTTCCTTTCCTTTCTCAGGAAAGGAAAAGAGCAATTTTTCTTTTATGTGACCATAGATTGATCATCTATTTGCTTGATCACATATTTGTTACCAGAGCTGGTCAGCAAATGAGCAAAGTGATATTGGTCACATAACGTGGGAGACCCAATTTTCTTACGTAAGAAGAATTTTTGGTAAAAAATTTGACAATAAAAGAAAATATGAATTCTTATTGAAAAAGGAAAAGAACACTGTAAATAATTTAGGAGGAAATTTTTATAAATTAAGTGTTTCATAAGTTAACCCGATTTATAAAAAAAAATTACTCTTAAAATTGAAAATTTGAAAGCTGATGAACAAGTGTATACATTTATGGATATTTTTTTCTATATTTAAAATATTTACCTATTTGTACCAGGGATAAATATGAAATTTATATTTATTTATTTATTGAATAGAATTGACCTTCAAATTTGGAGAAGTAAAATGTAAAATTAAAGTAAATTAAATTAAAGTAGCGTTTCGACGGCCACAAGCTGGGTTAGTTAGGTGTTTTACTCAATATAACACCAGGAGATAATTTGGGAACTCATTTGAATTTTTTTGACTCGCACATGATTTGTGCTCTCGACCTTCTGCTTGGACGCCCATGACGGTACCAACTGAGCTATCACCCCCCTTAACTGATGGGTTANACTCGCACAGGATTTGTACTCTCGACCTTCTGCTTGGACGCCCATGACGGTACCAACTGAGCTATCTCCTCCCGATCAAATCTTTATGGAGCCCAAGTTATAAAGTATAAATTGGTAAAAAATTTAGTTTTTGAAAATTTTTTTTAAATTTTAAAAAATATTTTAAAACTTTTATCTTTTAGTGTTTTTCAAAACTTAATTAAATTTGCTTATGTGTAATTCATGTTTTTGACAAATATATTTTATGTGATCTTTCTCTTTTTCATTGATAATTTTTTCTTATCGATACAAATAAAACAGTAATTTTTTCATAAGAGATTTTTTCTCAGTAAATTTTTCTTTTTTTGTAAATAAATTCATATTTACCCTTTTTTAAGACATGAATAAAAAAACACCTTAAAAATGGTGACTACTAAAAGCGTCTTGAAAAATTTCCAAGATGACCTCTAGTTGTATCGCCTATAATTGGTGTCATTTTTTTACAGAGTAACTTTAAATTTCCTCTAGACTCTATCTTAAAATCAGAATAGGAATTTTAAACTACAGTCTACGCTCGTTTTTATCACCCAATCCGTTCCTGAAGATAAACGAGACAAATTCGAAAGGGGACTAAAGTGAATGTTGTCTAGTGATATTTAGAGAGTTCCGTTCCGGAGATTTAGCGAGATAAATATGAAATGAGACAAATAGAGAGAGAGATTGTTCGAAATTGTCCGTCAAGATACAACTTCCTTACGAATAGAGGAGTCAATAAATGGAACAAGCTCCCAGAGAGCGCTGTGAATGCCGAAATAGTTAACATTTTTAAGATGGTCATTGATAAAAACGTTTTTTTGACACAAAAAAGGACTGTTGAAGATTACTGCTGAAGCCACACAGTGGCTAGACGCTCTACGCGAATACATAATGTTTGTCATTATGTAAAGCAGATTTTTATTATTATTATTATTATTATTATTATTATTTTTGCCATTTTTTATTTATTGAAAATTGTTTAGAGAACGAAAAATTAAAAAAGATACAAATTATGAAAAAAAAAAAATAATTGCAAAATAAGGTATGAGGCTTTTTTAATATTAAAAGGTAAAAAGTGATATTTTTTCTTATATTTAGAGAGTTCCGTTCCGGAGATTTAGCGAGATAAATATGAAATGAGACAAATATGTGACGTGACAAATTCGAGCGTAGACTGTCCTCTTTATTTGATCTCAAAAAATTTCTAAATTTATTCCACATTTAAATCTCATCTCTTAAAAGAATTTGACCTCGGTACCTAGATAGTCTTTTAGAACAATAAAAAAAACTAAATCTTTTATAATCTAAAAAATTTTATTAAAATCGAATTTTAAATATACTTTTTTTTACCTNTTCATAATTACATGTAATAATAACTAGATTTCTGCTATAATTCCAATATACCTCCAGCGAAATTATAGCACGAATCTAGTTATTATTACATGTAATTATGAACGAGAGTTTACGGTAGTTAATTATACTTAATTGTAAAAAAAGTCTTAAGTAAATTTATCTTGTTTTAACTTTTCTATAAGTGCCAAACACTAGTCCCAAGAAAATATGATATACATTCCTTATTTATCTTTTATTTTTTAATATCATCTTAAATAGGACTTTATATGGGATACTAATTTATTAATTTTATTAAATACGGAATATTTGGAAAAAAAAAGAAAAAAAAACACTGTTTAAACAGCTTTAGGGAGAATGCGCGCGTTTTATCGCTGCTTTTTTAGTGTTAATTTGTTCATAAATAAATTTTTAAGTCATGGTTTTGAAATAATTAAGTGTTTTTTTTTTCTTTTTCAGGCGTTTTTCCAAATTCTGATTTGACAAAAAGTAAATTTCTTTTTGGGGATTAAGGTGTTTGAACAGTGTTTTTATCGTCTTATTTATGTTGTTTTTTTGCGATAAAACCCTCACGTTCGACCCGGCGAAAACAGACCTTAGACGCTAAAAAAACCGTTTTTTTCTCTCGGTTCATTAAAATCGAACTTAATCGAATATTAACAAAAAAGAAGATGACAATTTTTATTTTAAAAATCTATATAAGGGGGTATAGCTCAGTGGTAGAGCATTCGACTGCAGATCGAGAGGTCTCCGGTTCAATCCCGGATGCCCCCTTAATTTTTTTTCATAAGACATTTTTATTTCCGTAAATGCTTGCGTACAACTTCAATGTGAAGTTATTGTTATTATTAAAACCCATTGGAGTTATACGGAAATGTTTACAGTAATTTTAAAAATATTGTTTAAAGTAGGGTTGTTAAAAAAAAAAAATGTCTTCTTTAAAGTTTCAAATTATAAGTTTGAAATAGTCTTTTTTGATTTCATTGAAAAAATTCTGAAGAAAAAAAATAAAATTTTTAAAGTTTTACGACCTTAATGAAGTTTTTTCACATTATTTCGTTTCATCATTGTTTCACTTCAAATTTTTTTCCTTCAAACTAAAAAAATTGAAGCAAATTTACGAAATTTTAAAACTCAACGAAAACTTTGAAATTTTTTGCCGATTTTTGAGCTCAAAATATATATCCTTTAGAATTAATCATATAAATTAGAGAGAAATAAATACCGTATTCCCTTGCGCAGAGGCGCATGCGGCTAATCCCATTAAAACCATGCTAAAAACCTTTTTCCTTTAATTTTTTAACATGGTTTTGATGGGATTAGCCGCATGCGCCTCTGCGCAAGGGAATACGGTAGTTTATATAAATTTTAGCTTTTTTTATAATTTTCTTCATTATTATTACATTTTTTGAGCTATGAAAATTGTTTATTTGGCTATTTTTCCAACGGAATAATAAAATTTATAACTTAAAATACTCAGTTAAACAATTCCTTGGTCAATATATGAGGCAGGCATTATAGAGCTGGCGTATCCATTAAATTTCTAGATGTTTCAAAATTTTTATTTCTAGTTTAAAATGATTTAATATAAACTAATGCCAAATTAATTTATCGCCAAAAAATTATTGCCAGTGAAAAAATCGCCAAATTCTTAAATAAGAAATAATCGCCAATTGCTTAAATAAGAAATACTAGCCAAAAAATTAATAGCCAAAATTAATTTTGGCTATTATTTATAATTTATTTAAAAATTATTAAAAACCTTTATAAAATTTTAAAAAAATATCATGATAGAAAATTAATGGAATTAAGACTTAAAAAAAGGTCCCGAAGATCCGAATTCGCGTTTTTAGAGACTTGATTCAAAAATACCGATTTTGTTATCCGTAAACCTTTGCCCAGCCTTCTAAGAACAAAAGTCAAAATTGTGGTTTATTTTTGAATGACCACTGTATATAATTCTAAAATTTTTATAATGGAAAAGGATTTCAATTTTTATTTTTAAATAATTAATAAATAAAAATACCATCCTTTTCCATTAGAATTATATATGGTGGTCATTCAAAAATAAACCATAATTTTGGCTTTTATTCTTAGAATGCTGGGCAAAGGTTTAGGGTAAGAATGTCTGCATAATGTGTAAATTAATCAATTAAAAATCTGATCTTAATGATATTGCCTTTAAAGAAGCAATTAATTTGCTACTAGACTGTACTAGCCATTAAAATTTTTTGATGGTAAAAATTATAGTAAAAGCATCTTAGATTTTCCATTTTGTAATCAACATATTATCGAAGTTTTTTTTTCTATGAAATTTTCTACAAATTATAAAATTCGAGACAAAATTTCTCTTTTCTTTATTGAATTTTGCAAAGCGATACACTTCCGATACTTTTTTAAAATTTTTTTTATTTACATTTTTTTCTTTTAAAATAAATAATTAATAAATAGATCTTTTTAAAATTGACAAATATTAATATTTTTTAAAAACTGGCATTAAATTAATTCTGCGATAAATTAGAAATTAGAATTTGGCATTTAATTATTTTGGCTTTTTTTTCAAAATAAGAAACTGGCGTTTTTTTACTTTGGCGATAAAATCCTAATGATTTAAATTTTGGCGTTTATTTCATTTGGCTATTATTTATGAATACCCTTTAAAATTAGGAAAAAAATTTCAAATTTTTTAGGTTCAAAGTTTTTAAAATGAAATATCTTCTATTAATTTTAAAATGATTTGAATTTTTTTCAAAATATTTTACTTTAAAAATTTTTAAAATGAAACGAAATAAAAAAGAAATGAAATTTTTGTTTTTCAAACTATTAGTTTTCTTCTTTAAACGAAAAAAGAATGAAATTTTTCAAAGTTTCAAACTTCATTTAACAACCCTAGTTTAAAGGAGTTATATTCAAATCATATAAGTTGTTTATTTTCATTAACTTTTAAAACAAAATATTTAAAAATTCTACAAGTAAACAATTCTTTATAATTTTTGAAAATAACGCAATTTCGTGATCAGAAATATTATAATACTTGTAACCGCGGATTTTAACAGCCTTTTATAATTACATCCCTATCGATTATAAAATTGTGGAAACTTGACGGAATGTGAACTTTTGCATAAGTTTGACATTTTTTCAATTCAAGGCGGCTAAAAAGAAAATTTTTACTATCTTTTTTTTAGGTTAATTAGTACACAAAGGCCGACATTGTATGAAATTTCTGGAAAAAAAAAATTATTTTCTTTTAATTTAGAACGAAAAAACGAAAAAAAATTAAATTTTTTAAAGAGCTATATTCGATCCAAAATTTTATTTTTTAACTGTTTTCTTTGACCGGTATAATCACTTTGATATGAATTATCAATAATAAAATAAAACTTTGTAAAATAATTTTTTTAAAAAGCCAAACATTAAAAATCATTGAAATTGCATCAAAATATTACCTTTTTTTACCTAAATATAATGCTTTAAAAGGGATAAAACCCTTTTAAAGTACGTGACCAGTTTTTCACAATTGCTAATTATTAGATCAATAAAGAAATAAAATAAGACGTTTTTTTTTTCGTCTTGACCGCTCATGAACATTCACGACCTTTTTTGATTTTCCAAAATTCACAGTGAAATAAATATTAATGATAATCAGAGACAACAAAAAAATGCGTTCGCATTTTTTCGCATTTTTCGCACTTTTCGCATCTTTCGCATTTTTTTTTCGAAATTCGCATTTTTTTCGCATTTTTCTTGAATTTTGACTTAAAATTTTCAATTTTTGTTAATTTTTTCATAAATCTTTTGAAAAAAATTGAAAATTAGAAGAAAAAAATTGAATGTGACCCGAAAGGTATTTGGAAAATTCCCATATGTTATAAAAGCGAGAGTTTATAATAGAAAATGCGAATTAAGAAGCTTGGTTAGAAATAATAATTTATATTTACAGATATTTATACATGATAAAAAAGATCGAAACATTAAAGATTGGAATTTATTGATAATATATGGATTTAGTGTAGTGATTTCTAGGTCAAAGGTAATAAAATTTAATTTTAGGTAAACGCACAGAACCGGAATATGACAATTAAATGAAAAAGTTAAAGTTATTTCAGATTTAAGTGATTGAAAAATAGGTATTTCAATCTAACTTTTAATAAACTTTACAAGAAAACAAAATCAGGAAACTTTCGATTTTAACTACAGAATTTTGTGGAGTTTTCTAAATAAACAAATTAAAAATTAAAATAAAATTAAGAGAAAAATAAATTTGAAAACGTACTCAACGAATATATAAATAATTAAAAAAAATGAAAATTTTTTCCGAACTTTCCGCATTTTTTTCGCATTTTTCGCATTTTTTTCGCACTTTTCGCATTTTTTTCCGCATTTTTCATCGCATTTTTTCGCATTTTTTATCGCATTTTTTTCGCATTTTCGGAACTTAAAAAAACGCATTTTTTGTTGTCTCTGATGATAATGCTTGAAATGGAATAAGGGGATAAAATTATTTAGTCTACAAATTTAGTCAGTTTTAGCTTAGAATCCTAATGAGTATAGAGTATTTTGGAGGACCCGATTTAGCTACTAAAACTTTTGAATTCTCATAATNGCATTTTTCGCATTTTTTTCCGCATTTTTCATCGCATTTTTTCGCATTTTTTATCGCATTTTCGGAACTTAAAAAAACGCATTTTTTGTTGTCTCTGATGATAGTATACACTTAAAAAATTTCTAGAAGAAACCCCAAAATAAAATATCGTTTAATAGAAATTTACAGCATTACAAGAAAATATTCTAAAATTCTTTTTAAATTTACATATTTTTTATGAAAAATATTTTTTTTGGCAAATTTTTAGATTTTAAATTTCTTAGAGAAATACCAATGGTTCGAGTCGTTTAATAGGGGTTTCTGGAATTTTGAATTAATTAGTGAACCTAGTTGATTCAAGGGTCCGGGCTAGTCCCCACTCCTGACACGAAAAAATTTCCTAAAAAAAAAAATATCAAACTTCCTAAAGAGAGTATCTCGGTAAGAATTTTAAATTTTATTTATTTTTAAGACCATCCTCAACATGGTACATACATTTTAGCAGGAATGTGGGGCTTTAAAACAAGTCTTGATCGAAATTTGGCAAACTTAATGTATGAACAACTCGTAAACAAAACTATTGGTAAAAGATATAATCCAGACGGAAAAAGTTTAACAAAACACTCAGATCAAAGTTTTCTTTCCGAATTTCTATACCCGAAAATTCGCAAAAAAGCGACAATCCATGATAGTTATACATGTTTACGATACAAAGATTCAAAGCCATTTCCAACTCGACGTTTGGGACAGTGTCATGTGGGTGCTGTAGGAAATTGTAACGAAGAAAAAGAGTCAACTTTAAAATGCCCTGTAGAATGTCGACCGCCAAATCATTTAGACTGGGAAACATGCTAAAATTTTAAAATAAATTAATATTTAATTGCCTTATAAAATAATTTATTTTTTGTTGCTTAAGTTGTAAATTTAGTACATCAGTAGTCAGCACCAAAAAAAATAATTCACATGTTTCACAATTGTATGAAAAATATTTGTAATTAATAAATTATGAGAGCTTTGCTAATTCATTGTAAATTTTTTGTCTCTTCAAGCATAAAAATATTTTGGTTTAAAAATTACTGATATTGAATCACGTTTGTGCTTCATTAACACTGGTTTAATTGTCTCATCAATATCAAACTTAACTTGGAAATTTTAAGTTGTCCTATTTACCACTAAACACTCTTTGATATCTCCTTTCCGAATATTTAATTGTAAACAACTGAATCAATCTCAAATTCAATGTTAAAAACTTTAATTTAGGCTAACTCTGATGACTAAAAAATTATGATATCAAATTTTGTGACAAGAAATCCATTCTAATCAAAATTTTTAAGAAAATCGGGACTGTAAGGTTCATTTCGATTTACTCATTTCAATTCGTATAACTTTTTTTTTTATATACTTTTATTTTAGCCTTAAATTGTTACAAAATGTAACTACTTTGCTTCAACAAAATATGAAAATTTTTTTGGCTTCTCTTTTTGTCTATTTCCAGAAAATTGAAAAAAATTAATATTATCAAACTATTTTTTTTTTAAATTTTTGGAAAAAAAAATTTTTTATTAAAGTCAAAATTAGACTTGAACTTTAAAGATTTATTTTTATTAAGTCATGTAAAAATTTTCCCTGATTAAATTAAAATTATTTAGTAAATTTTTAATTACCTTAGTTATTTTACGAGATTTTGACATGTGAAAAAAGAGATATTCTATTTTACAAATTAAAAATAACTTGTATGCATTTTGTTCGGGAATATTATTTCAGCACACATAAAAATCTGGCACACACACTTCAAAGTATGGTACCCAAACTCACTCGAGAAAAAAATTCACTGAGTATAATAAAACTTTTAATTGAGCATAAATTTGATTCAAATTCATTTCAAATATCAGAACAAATGTCTCTAGAATTGAATGCAATTCAAGAAAAAATACGTGCGAATTTAGATTCACCACTTAACCTAGTTTCATTAAATTCTAATACTATTCGTAATGAAGATAATGGGTTGGATGATGAATTCGAGGATGTTGATGAAAACGATGATGTTTTTGAAAACGCTAATTTAGTCATTCCTGACACTTGAAGTTTTTTTACGTGTGGAACCAAAACCTTATACGGTGTTGAATAATTTTAATACAAATTTAACTAATAATTATTTTTCTAATGGCTTAGTGAATATAGATAAAGATGAGGATGTTAAATCGGTTGAGAATAGTGAACAAGTCTTAGATAAAGCTAAACAAAATCCTGAGCAAAAAAATAATAATTATAAATTGAAAAATAAAAGAAATAAAAGTATTTTTAGAGATCCAAAGAGAATAAACAAAAGATTTAATTATAAAAACTCAGTTAATTATTCTAAGACTGGCTATTATCGTCAGAATAATCCAAAGCAGATTAGAACTAATAAGTTTTTTAACTCTAAAAAAAGCTTTGATGCCAATTATAATAACAATCCTAATCGAACTAGTAACCTCAAAGTGCCATCAAAAAATTTTACACGTAATAACACTTTTAATGAAAAATCAATATTAAATAGAAATGTTTCATTTGTAAAAAATCAGTCCAATAATTCAATTGGTTCTAATTTTCATAATTTAAAAGAGAATAATAATAATAATCACTCCTCAAGAACAACAAACAAAAACTCTAACCAAAATTTTCGATTTCGGCCTCATTCAAAAAGGATATTTTAAAAATAGATTCTAAGTTTCCCATAACTCGTATTGGTAATAGAGTTTATTAAATTGATGGCATTAATTTCAACATTTGTTTATTTGATAAAATTAAATATTTAATTGAATTTTTGGACTTTGGTTTTAATTTTGTTCCATGTAGACATTAAAATAAAGCTAGTATGTTTTATAATACAATAAAGAATTTCGACAATGAGTTAATTAGACTAAATGCAAAATTATTTTATGAATTAAATAAATATAAACGACAAAACATTGATACTAATAATTTATTGAACAAACCTCAACAAATTCAATTGGAAAATCAATTAAGTGAATGTTTATTTTTCGATTGTATTTTTAAAAAATTAAAAGCTAATTTAAATTCTAAAAATTTTATTGATAATTCTAAAAAGAATACCCTTTCTTAGGGGCTGTGAAGTTCATGTCAATTCGCTCATTTCAATTCGCTATTTTTTCTTTAACTTTTTTTCCAAACATTAAAAATTAGTTTTGCAAAATGTTACAATACGTAGCAAATTTGCTACATAAATATTCTTACTGTGCTAAATCTCTGTAAAATTTGTGCAAATACATATACTAAGTTTTTAATAATTTTTTCTGCATTTTGGGTGCACACATTTTGGAGATTAATAATGGGAATGTAGCAAATTTGCTACATCTTGTAACGTTTTGCAGAACTATTTTTTAATGTTTCGAAAAAAAGTTATAGAAAAAATAGCGAATTGAAATGAGCGAATTGACATGAACTTCACAGCCCCCCTTTCTTAGTCAATCTTTAGAGTTTATATTTCAATTTATTTATGAATTATCTAAAACCAAATTTTCTAAATTTCAAAATATAAGTAAATCACAGGCTGATGCTCTTTCATATTTTTCTAAAGAGAAACCTTTTGTTGTGTTAGAAGCTGATAAAAATGTTGGAGCT
>NTPY01000739.1:39142-52236 GCA_002922825.1 Brachionus calyciflorus
AAATAACTAATTAATAATTATTTTTTTTATTCAGGTAGATTTAACGTTAGATGTAATTACAAAAAATTACATTTGAATTTTTTGCCGGCTTTTTTTTAAATTTTTTTTAGTTAAAAATTTGACTAAAAATTATTTTTTTACAAATTTTCTACATTTTAGTTTTTCTACATTTTTTTATTCTATATTTTTCGTTTTCTATATTTTCTTTTTCTATATTATTTTTTTTCTATGTTTTAATATACCTCCGAAATAATTGAATAGTAATAAATTCACAGTCTCAGAACATAAAAAAAATTAAGAATAAAATTCTAATTAGAGACATTCAAATGATTTCATTGCCTAAAAAGCAGCTTTTGAGGTAAGATTTTTGAACATGTAGTCAAGATTGTTGTAGTAGCTCAAGATTGTCTAATAGGGCGGGGTGGGAGGGGGCCATCAAAAGTGAGTAAAATAAAAAATTTATATTGAAAACTAAATTGAATTTAAAAAAGTAAAATTGTTTTTGAAATTTAATTGAAATCAACAGATCCATTAAACTACACTGTAACTTTTCAATACTTAACAAATTACGCATAAATTTTGGAGAAAACAGTGAAAATTAGCTAAAACGCGTATTTTTGGATTTCCTTCAGATATGTGTAATATTTCCATTTTTTCTATTGGTTAATTTTACATTGTTTACGCATTTATGTTCCAATTTTTAAGCAAATATTGAGGAAATCATCATTACCCATTAAAATACTTCTTCGAATGTTAAATTCAAATTTGAAACGTGTCGGCTAATTCTGGAAAATTCATAAATTTTTTTGGTTAACCTGCAGCTCCTTGGGCCAATATGAAAATAAAAAATTAGGAATAAAACTTTGGAATAGATTCTGGAAGGCTCTTGAGATGTATGAAAATAATTCTTGTTATCAAGATGTTCATAAAATAATTTACGGTGCATGAAACTGTCTTAAACCACAAAAATAACAAATTTTTAAACACAAACATTAAATAATTTTTATTTTTTCGAATAAAGCTAAGAAAATAAATCATTTTTCGAAAAAAAAACATAAAAATTATAAAAATCTTAGAAAAAAGGTGCTTATTTTTAGTTCAAATTTAAAAGTCGAAAAAATTAAATGATCAAAAAGTAGTAACTTTTATTAAACATTAGGTGAAATTTATAAATCAAGGATTGCTTAAAAAAAATCTTCAACTTAAAAGACTAAATCGTTTTTTCCTGAGAGAGGGAGAAAAAAACATAAAAAATGAGAATCCACATAATTTTGAAATAAAACTTTTTTTGATGATAGGGCATACATCAAAATTTTTTTGCGAATTTTTTATTTTATTTTTTTGCAAATTTTTTATCGTAAAGTCAAGAAAATACACAAAAAAATTTACCAGTGATCGCCTATTGGAAAATAATTTATCCAACTGTAAATATTTAAATGTTTTATGAATTTTAAGAAAATCTTAAAAATTTAAATTTGAATAAAATCTTTCAAAATGATTGAGAGATATTTTTATAAAAATTTACAACTATTTCTTACAAAAAATTTATAGAATTTAATATTTAGATCGATTTTACAATGATTTTTTCAGCTAAAATATTTTATATTTTTTTCACCTGAAAATATTTAAATTTTTGAAAAAAGCTTTTTTATTTCGCATTCTCTGTTTTTATGTTTTTTCTACCTTTTTATGTTTTTTTCTACCTCTCTCTTTTTTCCTAAAAGTAAAACAAAATGAATGCTTGTTTTACAATTTATTACTGGTTAAAAGAAACCCGAACAACAAGTTATACAACATATAAAAAAATTTTAATAAATTTATCGTACGGAAGTTTATGATTTGGGCCACCTTTTTAAATTACACTTAAATGTTTATTTTAGCCTTTTTTACAGTTAAATGTGTAAAAAAGGATTAGCGTTTTGGCATAATAGATTGGGTATTTTTGTAAAAAAATGTTGTTGTAGTCATTTTTCAATGAAAATTTATTAATTGTCAAAAAAATTTTCAAACGATTTCGTAATTTTTATATATAAATACAGTCAAAACTCGATTATTTGTAAATCAAAATTTTTTGTGCCTGGATATAATCGAATATTACACATAATCGAATTAGAGAACGACATCAAATTAGTCTTTTTTTTTTATAGTATTTTGGTCAAATTACTTGATTAAAGTTAACAAATTATTTTTAAAAAAAAATATGAATTCGTATTGATTATGATTAAACTTAAATATTTAAAGGTTTTTATATTATTTTTTAAACCAAAACCTTTTTCAAGTTATTTTGTTCTATTTTTTTCGAGAAAAATAAATTACGTTTTTAGTTTTAGTAAAGATAGAATTTGTTTACGGAATAAATTTTTAGCGGATGTTGTCAGGTATATTTTCATAAGAAATAGTTAATCCTTTTAATTAAATATTCATTTTAAAAAAATTTTATTGGAAAAATTCAATTGAAAAACAATAAATGGAAGATTATACAAAGAAACTATGGTTAAAATGGCTTTTTTTACTAAACAACTATAATATTCAGATCAATTATCTTTAAAAAAATAGCCTGTCTTTTTTTTCTAAAAAGAATTTTCCTTTTTAAAAAGACTAATTATTGGACAGGTCGTATTTTAGAAATTATATATAATCGAATTTACAAATAAGCGAATAGCATATAATCGAATTTTGACTGTATATATAAATTTCTTTTTGGTTTTTCAATGATTGTATTGGAAAAAAAATCCTCATCATGTTAACAGATATGTATACGAGAATGGGTGGAGTTTATTGATTAAATTCTTAATTGGAAATTAAAAGAAATTGACTTGACTACTGTCTTTGCAAAATACTATTGATTAGTAGTTTTTAAATTTTTTATTTGAACCTACGTTACTTTTTTTCTAAATTCTAAATATTCTAAATTCTAAACTTGATAATTTAGAATAGAAAAAAATTCAATTCTAAATTAAATCTATATTTAGAAAATTTATTTTTTGGCGGTTCTAAATGATTCTAAATAGCAAAAATGTATTTTTTCATGTCTTATATTCTAAATAAAAATTGACCGTTTATTATTTTAATGTGCCTCAGTGCAAATAGCCAAAGATCACTAATTAATAATTTTCTTCATCAAAATTTAATACTGTCGAATTCGGTTATATTAGTTCTGAATGCTGATTTCTCAGCCAGGAATTAAATTTTAATTTTATTAAGTTTGAAAATTAAGATTTTATAAAAATTTTTCCAAAAAATGCTAAAATCATAAATTTTAAATATCTCATTTTAGACCACTTCTCTTTCCTTTTTAATTATATCATCAAATCCATTAAAAAAATTATCTGTAGTCACCTTTTTTCACAATTTAATTTTTTTTTTCAAACTTATAGACTCAAAATCAAATAAAGTCCCGCTAAAGAAACCGTTTTATGACATGTAATATATTTTTTAGTCATTTGGAGTCATTGTGGCTTTTAAATTATCATATCACAATAGCTTAACTTTATATCCCATTTAAAACTCCCTTGCAATCACCTCTGTATATAAATTAATTTATTTTAAAAACTTAAAATTGATAAAAGAAGATGTCACAATTTATTTATTTTTTAAGAAAATTTTAATTTATGAGCTCACTTTTTTTAAGGATTCTGGTTTTAGTCCACCTTAAGCAACAAAAATATCTCTTCTTTAAATGAAATTAAAGTATTCAACTCCTAATTAAACTTCAAGGAAGTACTATAGAACCTCCCCCCAAGCCAAATCGAATAAAACTATATATCAGCTTGTAGATCTCGACGAGCTGATCACGAATATAATATTTTTTAGTTGCAGGGATGTTCCATTCAGAAGCTACGGGGCTTTAAAATTGCAAAAACAGCCTTTTTAAAAGCTTAAAACTCACGAAAAAAGAAGAATAAAAAATTTTTTTTTTTTTGAAAAACAATTTATTGTAATTAGGGTCATAGAAAGTTCAAAAAAATTCACTCTTTAGCTATCCTGTAAAAAATTTTGTATATTTTTTAAAAAATGCATTAATTAATAGAAAAGATAATTGTTCTATTGATAATTAAAAATTTAAATATTTTTTAACCGCTATATTTTTTTCTCAAAAAAAATTATTTTTTAAACTAAAAAATGAAATAAATATAAGCCTAACCCTAAACTATCCCAACCCCTAACCCTAAATTTCTCAGATATTAAGCATTTTATTAAAATAATTCTAACCATAAAATTAGCCCTAATTTTATGGTTAGAATTCTTTAATTTGGTTGTTTTTTTTAGTTTATTTCGAAATTTGAGAAAATTGAAGTGATATTCAAGCTTTTTAGTGCTATATAAAAGGCTGTTTTTGCAATTTTAAAGCCCCGTAGCTTCTGAATAGAACATCCCTGCAACTAAAAAATATTATATTCGTGATCAGCTCGTCGAGATCTACAAGCTGATATATAGTTTTAGTCGATTTGGCTTGGGGGGAGGTTCTATAGTCTACCCAACTTCAAAATTATTTTGGAAATTATGAAATAATCATTTTAAAAAACTAAAATAAATTGCAAAAAGCTTATTGTATTTTGATAAACAAACACGTTCAACTAATAAACGGTCAATTTTTATTTAGAATATAAGACATGAAAAAATACATTTTTGCTATTTAGAATCATTTAGAACCGCCAAAAAATAAATTTTCTAAATTAAGAGTTAATTTAGAATTGAATTTTTTTCTATTCTAAATTATCAAGTTTAGAATTTAGAATATTTAGAATTTAGAAAAAAAATAACGTAGGTTTTATTTGATTGATAAAAGGCGCCCATTAAGTTAAATTAAAATTTTTTCACAATTAGTAGATTGGTCTAATTAGTTTATAAATAAGAGCTCCTTCTCAATTTAGTTAAAATTTTGGTAGAGTTGTTAAAAACATTTTTTTTTATTATCTTACATTTCTTACTTTTTATTTAATCAAAAATATAATTCATATCTTTTAAATGTGTGTTAAAAAAATTATTTAAATTGTTTTTTTTAAATTCTATTTCAAAAAAATTTTTTGACTTTAGTTAAGCGGAATCTTGAGTTGATTTTTGATCAACCCCTTAACACAATAAGAATTATCTAGACTGAATCTTATTAAAAATTATTTTATTAATAATTTTTGTTTTTCAATATGAATATTATCAAACTCTTCTTCTTTAATATAAACACATCTTACTCTTTTTCCATTCTTATTTAAGAAATCTTGTTAATTTTTTTCATCTTGTACTTCCATTTCATTAAATTCATTATTAATAGTCGGAACAGCTATTTCAACGTCAACTAACTCAACACTTTCTTCTTCAGCTAAACTCTTTTGCACTTCTTCAACAACCTCAGACGAATTTTTTTTTATATATTCATTCAAACGCTTAACCAGTTCATTTTTTTTACCAGAGTAAGAAATTTTAAGTCTTTTACATTCGTTTTTTAAGTCAATAACTTTCCAACTAAGATTAATTTTGGACATTTCAACTGAATAAAAATTTTAAGCTGAAAAAAATGATAATTGACAGAAACTAATTATTTCTTTGCAAAAAAAAAAATAATTTAATTAGTTGCATATTTTTCTGCCTATTTTATTTTTTTTTTTCTGAGCATAAACTAATTATTTTAGGAAGAAACATCCATTTTTAAATGTGTTTAAAAAGGATCGGCTCTTAAAAATGCAAAAAAAAAATAATTTTTTAGTATTTTTGTACAGTACAATTCTGAATTAAGTTAACACCCAGCTTAAGCCAGAGTTTCGAACCGGCTAAATCCGAAGTATCGAAGCCAATTCGAGAATTTGAGCATATTAAATATTCCAAGACAGCAGTCAAGTAATCTGGAGCACCAGCACCGACACTTTCGTCATAATCACCTTTTCTCAAAAGACGGTGAATACGACCTACAGGAAATTGTAAACCAGCACTTGAAGATCTTGTCTTTCCCTTGGCTCTAACATTACCTCCTTTACTACGACCTGACAATTTTTCAAAGTAATTTTTTATTTTCTATTCTTGATACAAATCAATATTAATAATCAATTTTTGACTGACTGACTGAATATTTTTGTGACCAAGACACACGGGACAGCGGGATGAATGATCCCTTTAACCCTCAATTCATGGCTTAAAATTAAAAATTGAATTTTTATCAAAAAGTTTTTTGGCTTCTAAATCTTCTCTTTATTTCAATAGTCCAAAAATAGTTGATCTCGCCTTCTTTTTAGATAAACCCCCTTCATCTATTTCCTCTGCTGTGTTATAATTCTTATTTCTTTTTGAATTAATTCATTTGATTTGGCTGCGTTATAAAAATATTTATCCTTGAGTGAGTAACATCGTTGAATTATTAGGTAAATTCTACAAATTGAGTATAATTCATCCGATTTCTTGTATATTGGTTTATTGTACGAGTATCTGATAGACTTTTTTTAAAATTTTTCCAGGGTCTGTTGATTTTTTAGCCATTACAGTTGATGAGAATGGTGTAAATTCAATCAATGTTCTGACAAAACTTTTGTATGTTGATATTTTAATTTTACTTGAGGCACCCCAATCTTTAACACCAATAGATTTAATTAGATTTAAACGTTTAGTTGTTCGATCTTTTATCGTTTTAGCATAAACATGTAGCCTGAAACCTGTGTCCAAGTTTATGCCTAAAAATTTGGGGTTTTTTTCATTTTCAATTTTTTCCCCGCCATAATTTAAGTCTAATAAATTTTTTAAATTTTTATATTTTCTCTATTGAAAAGAGTGCTTTTTAGAGCTTACATTAAGACGACACATACACATCCATTGAAAAAATTAAATCAAGATTTTATTTAAATATATATTAAATTAAGTAGGACTCAGGACACTACCTTATGGGACACCTGTTTCAATGTTTTAACTTTCTCCAAAGCTTACCATCCGAAACTTTGTGAGAATTAAAACTTGAGCAAAAATCCTTCTATTTATTTGTTTTGTAATTTTTAATTTCAAATTTTATCTTTTTAGTTAAACGGTTATATTCTTTTTTATGTATAGTATCACGAGTAGAATGGTAAAGTTTCTTAGCTTGTCGTTTGGACTATTAAATTAATAATATACTTGCAAAATGTAAAAATTTCCATCCTTAGTTTTTATGCCTTTGACTTGACACGCATTTTCATGTGCATCTTCGATAGCTTTAGTTACCAATTCGGTGTATAAATCAATGTCTTCTTTTGAATTAATTTTAAATCCAATCAGTTTTATACAATTTTGGATTGCCACTTTATAAAACAAATCTTGATTAAATGACTTAATGTTTTTCTGTGTAAACTTTTTCTCAGCTTTAGTTTTTGACTTAAAATCAATTATTAGCGGGTAATGATCGCTGAAGATATACTCTGAGACATAGCATGAAATAAATCTGACATAAGAGGACCTGAGGCAATAGCTAAATCAATAATTGCTTTGTACTGCGCTGAAAAGACATCATCGGCATCTTTTTCAATCGGACGTTTACTAGGAGTTTTAGTCCAAGCTTTTTGTTCAGAATTATGTAAAGTGACTTTAGGATCAATTTTTTGAATAATATGTTGCTGTTGTTGTTGATCTTTTTTTTCATATTATTTTGATCGGTGCATTTTTCATTAACACCACCAAATAATAAAGCAAACTTTACTACTTTGATAAAAAGCGATGTACTTATTTTCACTTAATTTAAAAAAAGCTAATTTTCATATTTTTGTCCAAGTAACTTTAAACGTGGAATACATCTAAAACACTATCTAAATATCTCGTCAGAAAATAAACGAAACACTGTAAATATTTTAAGTGGTTTTTTTGTCACTTTAGAGTGGTTTCAATGAAACCGACTTAAAAGTGGTGTTAGCTTCACTTTTTTGTGGTCTACACTTAAAAGTGATGTTCTCTACTTTTAAGTGATGCTCTCTACTTTTAAGTTATGTTTTTACAGTGTAGAAAATTACATTTCATTTGTCTTGTTTAAAATTGATTTTTTTTCCGATTAGACTTGTATTTTATGGTCAATACAATTCTATCTGAATGCTTTACTTTATCAATTCAAAAACAGAACCTTGATAACAAATTTTTAACTTAATAAGCTCTATTGCTTGTAGCTTTTTAAAAAAAAAAAACACCTGGGTGTTTTTCATGGATCTTAATTTTTTTTCAAAAACTAACTTTCATATATGGTAGAGGAGGTCGAGAACTACTAAACGATATATTTGTTTGATACCTTGGAAAACTTTTTCGTGTAGTTTTTTAATTTTTTTAAAACTCAATAGACACCCCCCACAACACCCCCTTATTTTCACCTAAACACCCACATAGAAAACCACATTTTCTGATAGATTTCGACGAGTTCTCTTAAAAAATCGTATTTGTTTTTTCTTTGCATATACGGTTTTTGAGAAAAAATAGACTTAAAATGAATGCGTGCAATGGAGTCATATTATCTTGAAAGTTTAACAAGAATTTTTAAAAAATTTTCCTCAAAAAAAAAGTTTTTAGCAAGGAAATTAATGTTTATAGGACTTTGCTCAAAAATATTTATTAAAAACAATTAAACCAAAACTAAGTTATAAAATTAGTTATATTCAAGATTTTGAAATTAGAATTTTTTTGTAAAATTTGGTCAAATTTATTTTTTTTAATAGGAGGATGATATAACCGAGGTCCGAGTTTTGAAAGACGATTAATCGAGTAAACAATTTTATCGTAAGATTTTTAATAAAATTTATTTAAATGCATTATTACTTTAAAAATAGCTAATTTTTTATGAATTAAAATAATCTTGAGCTTATTATCGTAATTAATTGACTCAGTCTCTTGATTTGGATATATTTGAATTTTTTTCTTAGTTAATCTAAAATTCGACAAAATTACTTTTTTTCATCAACTGACTTAATTTTATAAAAATCAAGTTCTTCTTGAGACACACTACTCGGCGCCGAACTCATCAAATCTCTTCCAGCTTGATTTTTCGGAAATGCAATAACATTTCTAATATTTTGAGTGCCACATAAAATAGCAGTAAAACGATCGAGACCAATTGCAATGCCTCCATGAGGTGGTGCACCATAACTCAATGCCTCAATCAAATGCTCTAATTGACTGGTATCTTCTTTTAATATATTTTCCAATACATGTCTTTGTAAATCTGAATTATGAATTCTTATTGAACCACCAGCGACTTCGCTACCATTCAAAACCAAATCATAATGTAAACCAATTACATTTTCTAAATCTCTTGATTCTTTAACTAAATGTAAATGCTCGTTTATTGGCGCTGTAAAAGGATGATGTGTACTCTCAAATTGACCTGTTTCTTCATTCATAGTAAACAAAGGAAAGTCAACAACCCATAAAAATTTGAATATTTTAGGATCCCTTAACAAAACAGCTTTATCGCCATTGATCTCCTTATTTTTCTCATCAATCATATCCGCTAAGCTTAATCTTAATTTACCCAATATTTCCAATGATTTATTTTTACAACTTGAACCTAATAAAATTAAGGTTTCATTCTCTCCTAAATTCATTTCTCTACGTATTTGATCAGAGAATTCTTGAGTCAAAAATTTCACCAAACTACTACTTTCATTATCTCTCAAAGCCATAAAACTAAACGTTTCTTTAATTGACGAATTCAAAAAATTAGTAACTTCGAATATTTTTTTGTAAGTTTTTTCAATTTGTTTTAAACTAATTAAATTATTTTCTTTCGGAATCTTAATGGCTAATAAATTGAAACCTGAATTATTTTTTATTAAATTATCCAAACGACTTAAACCTGTTTGTTTTAACTTAGTTGTCAAGGAAGTTAAATTTTTAATTTTGAAATCGAATCTTATATCGGGTTTGTCGACTCCATACGAATTAAATGCTTCGTCGAATTTCATTCTCTCAAAAGGAATTTGTGGCTTTGATTCGAAGGGCCAGCAACTATGAACTAGATTCTCAATTAAATTCATAATGTCTTTTTCATTTATAAAACTCATTTCAATATCGATTTGAGTAAATTCAGGTTGTCTTTCGGGCTTGGAATTTTCATCCCTGTAACACCTTGCTACTTGGTAATAACGCTCGAAACCAGCAACCATTAACAATTGTTTAAATTGTTGTGGACTTTGAGTTAGACAATAAAATTGACCTGATTTATTTGTAGGTACAATAAATTCACGTGCTCCACCTGGTGTACGACGGAATAGAGTTGGTGTTTCTATGTCCAAAAAATTTTGAGTTTTCATAAATTCTCTAACTTTTTGAACAAAATTAGATCTTAAAATAATGTTTTGTTGTAATTCTTTGAAGCGGAGATCAAGATAGCGATATTTGAGACGAATTGTTTCATTAGGTCTGTTAAAATCGCTAATTTCAAATGGAAGTTGAGGTCGAGATTCATTTAGAATTTCTATAGAATCGCATTTAACTTCGACAAAACCAGTTTTCATTTTAGGATTTTCTTGACCCTGAGGACGACGGCGTACTAGACCTCTTATTGAGAGTACTGATTCTTCATTTAGTTTTTCGACTATTTTTCTATTCGAGCCTTGATTTAAGAACTCATCGTCGAAAACTACTTGGACTATTCCTTGAATATCTCTAAGTAAAAGAAAATTTTTAAAACGTGTTTTTTGTACCCAACCACATAGGCTGACATTTCGGCCATCGTCTTTTGTGTCCAATTCACCACAATAATGAGACCGTGAAAAATTACTTGAAAAACTTGTACCATCCAAGACGTGTATTTTGTTTGAATCAGACTTAGAAGTTAAAGGCCGTGACAAATTCGAGATAATTAATGAATTGATAGATGAACGATTGCTTAGTAAACATCGGACTAAAGACATATTTGATAAATAATTTTAAAAAATTTGAATAATTTTATTTTTATTTGAAATTTGAACATAAGTTAAACATATGTTGAAACATTTCAAATTCACATAAAACTTACTTTTAATCAGAGAATATTCTGAAAATGTATGCTACACTTAAGTGTTTTAATTAATAATGAAATTTTGTTGAAGAAAAAAAATTTTAAAAATAATGAGTGTAAATTACCGTAATGTATTTTAGCTTGTTGCATTGCAATTTAATCCAAAATTGCTATGTTAAAATTTTTTTTTGAAAAGTAATAAATTCGGAATTTATCCTTGAAAATTATTCAAATTTCTTATATTTATTTTACATCTAAAGTTAAATTCTTTCGGATTTAGTGCAGCATTAATGATTAAGGTAACAAAAAATCTAACTTTAAATAGCTCGAAAACAAAATAAAAGGATTATGTAAGTGAGCATCATTTCAAAGCCATTTAAAAGTGCAAGCGTTAAGAAATTCGAGGACCAGATTTTACGTAAAAAAATAATGGCCGAAAAAAAGCCGTTTTTGATCACTTTTAGATGATTTTTCGATAAATTCCTTTTTTGGCATTGAAGTGAAACAAAAAACTTTTTGCTCTTTTTTAACCTAAATTCCAGTAGAATTTGGTAAAAAAATATAAAATAATGGAGAAAGCAAGAAAATGTTTATTTTGAATTATTGCTTGACACTTATCATGATTTTATTATCTATTTTTTAAATTAAAATAAAGTGTTTCTTAAAAGTTTAAGACACTACCTTTATAATGCAATAATTTTTTTAGGTTTTAGGCCCTAAATTTATCAATTTTGGTTAGTTTGTCTATTTGATTCAAATTTTTTTGAGCATCAACTCGGCTGTAAAAGAATACAGCAGTACTTAAAAAAATGTAACGTCAACCGTCAATCGTAACTTTTGACCGTAACCCATGTTACAATTCCGGTCTTTCAAATTGTTCATTTCATGAACATTCATGAACTTTCATTGGCTTTTTTCATGTATTTTCATTAATAATTTTTCATTAAAAAAAGACCATAAGATTTGAGAACTTTTTTTCCAAAAATGATTTTCGATCTATTAATGTCTTTTTTAATTTAATGTATTTCTATTTCGAACTTTTTAGGCCTTTATTTTTTCTGTGTAAGAAAAGCAACTTAGGGAGAAGGCAACTTAGGGAGAACTTAGGGAGAAAGGTTTAATGGATTTTTTATCGAATAAAAAATCCATTAAACCTTGGGATTCGTATTTTATATTTATTATAGTGCACTAAATCATAAAACGTAGTAACAAAGCTTTCTTTTTGTAGTATTGATTTTTAACCTCAGATCTTAATTTTTTTTTACAATATGGCCTCCAAGAATCCTAAAAAAGCTTATTAGCTGTAATTAAAAATAAAAATCATTCGCGTAAAAGTTGGTTTGTAAATCCAGGAATAAATCAAAACTTTATTATTCTATTCTATTGCTATTTAATTCTGGAATAATCCTCATTGAGTTGCTTTTTTTACAAAGATGAAATGGAAAAGGTTATTGCTTAAAAAAGACATTATTTATTTATTTATTTATAAAAGGTCGCTTATCCGACCACTCTTCGAGGTGTACCGTGTAAAAAAGGTACATCCTCTAAAGGAACTACATTAAAAATATTAAAAAGTACAAAAATAATTTTTTCTTAGTCTACAATTACGTAAATAGTAAAAAATACGTCTAAAAAATAAAAAAAAAACTCAAAAATGTTTTGTTTCATTTGATGAACCTAATGAGATCGAAAAGCTCCTTTAGCATTTTATTATGGTCATTTGACTTAAATGCTACTTTGATTAAGTTTACCACTGTACTGGACTCTTTTTTTGCCATGATCTCTGTATCATTGATGTATTTTGACATTATACAAATAAGTTTTATATCCTGTGTGTTATTCATCTCACTTTCGTCTAAGATGTGACTTATACTGTTCCACATGTCTTTAATACTATTAGACTCCAACATTTCTTCTATTATTCCGTTTGTTAATTTGTTATCAATTAACCTAATTAAGAATTTGGTCTTCGAATTTTCAATGAATGTCTTTGTAGGAGTAATATTTAGGGCCAAAAAAAGGTTCCTGGTTCTACATCGGTCCGATACTCCTATCATTCTTTTGATTATATTTCCTTCTGTTATTCTCAGATCATTGATTTCAGTTTTATTTAGGTTAATTGTTTCCATACCATACATTAGGATTGGTCTAATAAATGCTTTGAAAA
>NTPY01000739.1:53015-67631 GCA_002922825.1 Brachionus calyciflorus
AAAAAAAAAAGTAATTTTGATTATATAGATTAATTTTTTCAGGTAATTTTTTTTGGCTATTTAAATAAAATATTTACAAAAAAGCTATTTTAATTGATTAATTAGCTTTTTTTTTTACAGGTAAAGCTTTTTTGAATTCGGCTATTTCGAAACTTTTTTTTTAATTTCTATCTATTTTGAACAGGCTTTTCTCATACTTGCTATTTTGAACTAAACCCTTGATTTTTAACCTCAGATCTTTGAACCTCAGAATTTTTTTTTTACAATATGGCCTCCAAGAATCCTAAAAAAGCTTATTAGCTGTAATTAAAAATAAAAATCATTCGCTTAAAAGCTGGTTTGTAAATCCAGGAATAAATCAAAACTTTATTATTCTATTCTATTGCTATTTAATTCTGGAATAATCCTCATTGAGTTGCTTTTTTTACAAAGATGAAATGGAAAAGGTTATTGCTTAAAAAAGACATTAATAGATCGAAAATAATTTTAAGAAAAAAAGTTCTCAAATCTTATGGTCTTTTTTTAATGAAAAATTATTAATGAAAATACATGAAAAAAGCCAATGAAAGCTCATGAATGTTCATGAAAGCTAATGAATGTTCATGTGTAATTCGCCTTAATTTTCAAATTTAAGTTGTTTGAGCTATGGTTAGGGTTACGTTCAAAAGTTACGGCTGACGGTTTAGGTTCCATTTTTATAAGAATCAGTTTAAAAAGAAAACTGGACTTAAAACTTTACTCTGTGGTACCTCTTTTTTAATATTAAGGGGTCTACTAACCAAAAATTCGTAATTTTAATGAGAAATTCTTTAAAAAAATGTTCAAGATGAACATCTTTTGAACAGAATGATCATATTTTTTTGTGATCAACTGTTCTCATAGTCGACATGACCCGTTCCGACTTAGTTAGTGATTATTTCTTCGAAGGGTCAAATTTTTTTATTCACTCAAGAAAATTCAGAAAAATGATATTCTAATCTCAAGTTCAACTTAAATAAAATTTTTTAGAAAAAAATCATTTTTATTTAACCATCAAAAAAATAATTTTTACAAAAAAATTAGAGGAACACAAAGTTTAGTTAAAAATCCATGTGTCCATGCTGCTGCCATTAAACAAATTGTATAAAAAAATAAGCATAAAAACTTGTGTTCAATTCAAATTTAATCAAAATTTTATTTTTTTTTGTTGAAACTTATAAAAATGTATCCAAAAAAAATAGCAAACAGGAAAGCTCAATTGACAGACTTTCATTATCTTTTTTTCTCCAATCAAAAAAAAATATTTCAAAATTAATCAAAAAAATAATTCATAAAACAAAAAAAAACATAAAAACATTTTCTAAACTAATATAAAATAAAAACTATGAAGACTTGAGCCTTTCCAATGCTTTGTCAACAAACGAATTTAATTCGTTCAATTGAAAAGCTTTGTCCATTTGTAAATATTGTATATTACGTACTTTAATTAGATTCAACCATTTTTTACCGGTCTCTTCATTTATAAACAAATTTAATTGTTTGGAGTCATGTGACATCTCAGTTAAAAGATCTCTACACTCCAATTCATTTAAACTGCCTTTTAAATTGTCAACTGCCTTTTTGCATACTTTATCGAATTCAATAGTTGACTTTTTCTCCGATTGAAAAAAGAAAAGCAAAAATCTTGTTGCTTCTTTATAATGTGAATATTTTGTTGTCATTTTTTCTTTGTCATTATTTACAATCATTGTCTCCAAAGCTTTTTGTTTTTCTTTGGCGCGTATTTTTTCCAATAGGGCATTATAATTTGATTCTTTTTTCTCTTTGAGTTTATTTAGAACTTTTTCATCGGCAGTTAATGTGACTGTGGTTTTTTCGCTCTCTTTTTGCGAACTTGGCTTTTCTAAAACAACTTCTTTAGAATCTGTATTTTTAATCTCTGGCTTTTCCTCATTTGGAATAACACTATTTTTTATTGCGTCTTGTATCTAAGCAAAAAAACTTGATTAGTTAAAATTTTACAAAATATAAGGAAGCTTCTTTCGATCTTAAATTCTAATAATAATTTGGAAAAATTGTTCGAAAAAACTGTCACAACCCTTTTTATATATTCCCTGAGATAAGCTTCAGGTTTTAATTATTTTGAACTTTTTTTTATGATTCAAAGGTATAAGGCCGAAAAATAAAAAGATACTTATTTCACAAAATAAGAGTAAGAAAATGAAAGTGACGAAGTATTTATTTCAGTCATTATTTAAATCACAATGCGGCAAGTTTTCAAATAAACGAAGCTTTAAAGAGTCGAAAAAAAACTATTTTGAGAGCTTTCATTAACAAAATTAAGCAATTTTTTAAATTGTATTTGAAATTAAAACCAAAAAATTATTTTTTTTTGGAGGGTGAAACTCTTTTGTGCCAGAAGTACAGGAGCCTTTAATGAACTACGTTCGCTAATTAATTCAAGAATTCAGATCCCCCATTCGATTGAAAATTTATCTTAAACCAACCCTATAGGCTGATTCAATTTGAATAGATCCCATCCTTACCATTTTTGTTATTTTTATTCCTGGAGTAATAAATCAGTTACGAATAAAAGATAATGATGAATAGAGCGAAAATTTTTTTTTTTGGGTCATGTTTGAGATTAGTAGAACTTAAGCTCCAACCCTTCACTTAATCGATATAGAGTTTAAAATCGAAGTCTAAAGCGGACTCGAACCATCCGACTATCTTTACGCACAAAAATAACACCCTTCCAAAAACCTTGTAAAAATATTTCTTTAAAGCTAAATGGATTTCCTAGATTTGACTAAATAACTACAAGGAGATTTAGTTAAGCTCTTCATTTGTATACAATATATCTGTTCTAAGCAGATTGCCAATTTAATCAATTTACAAATCGACTTAATAAAATTGTA
Organism: Brachionus calyciflorus; assembly: GCA_002922825.1. Taxonomy (NCBI): domain Eukaryota; kingdom Metazoa; phylum Rotifera; class Eurotatoria; order Ploima; family Brachionidae; genus Brachionus; species Brachionus calyciflorus. The sequence goes on from NTPY01000739.1 coordinate 55,913, forward strand.
AATAAATATTAATAGTTCTAATTTGATTCTAAAAAAAATAAATAAAAGAGCAGTTGAGTTTGACTGAGATAAAAAGGTAACGGTCCTTATGATCATTAAAGATCGAGGTGCTATTGATTTCAAAGAATACTTCGTATTATTTCAAAAAAGACTCGCCTGTATGATATTTTTCATGAAATCTCATTCAAATTTGCTATCTTAAATGAATTTTCTAGAGCCTGTGATTTGGAATTTCTTGTAGGCTTAATGGATTTAAACTAACAGTGTATCTGCCAAATAATTAGCTTAAGAGAAGTTCCTCGAATAAATTCAAATTGGCTGAAAACCTGGATTTAAATTTCTAAGTCCTTGAAAAAAATATTGGTAATTTGATTAGATGAATTATAAATTTGTAATTCGTCTTACAATTAAATTTGCAATTTGCTTAGAACATATCCCTGGTTTAATCAATTTTGATTTTATTTTTTTTCGAATTTTTGAAGCAAATTAACACATTTCTACTCATTTTTATGTTGATGTATTTTATTCAGTTTTCGATTTGTCAAGTTTTCAACAAAAAAAAAAGGCAATTTAAAGTCGAAAAAAAATTATAAAAAACGCTATTTTTTGCACTCTTGTAAAATTTTTTTCCCCTAAAAAGCTTATCTATTTTTTTGAAAAACTTGCCACTTCACAAACTAAATAATGTTCATAAAATCGAAGTTATCAAGCTTTAAAATATGTATTATGAAATAGTATTGAGAAAAATCGAAAATTAACTTAATAATAATAATAATAGCCTTATAATAAATAAAATTTTTTAATTAAAAAAATATAAACTTACTCTTGAGCTATAAATATCTCTAGCAATATTCAATAATTCTTGACCAGTTTTACATTTAATAGACTGATCAACTGGTGCTTTGGGCAAATCACTCTCAGGTAAATCAGTCAAATTTTCCAAATCAAATTTTTGATGCCATCTTTTAATATTATCAATTGGTATATCAGTAATGCCAATAGAATGCAAGAAATCCTGGTGCATTTTCTTAACAATATTGAACAAATTGAGCTTGAATTTTTTCAATCTCTTTAACAAAACCATAGGAGTAAATTGTTTCAAACCAGTTTCTTTGTTAGTTTCAATCTCGTTCAAATTGGGCGCTATGATTAAATGATAATCATTTTTAAAATCAATAAATATTTTTTCTTGTCTATACAAATAGGCCTCTTCATAGACTTGTTTTATTTGAGCCAATTGCTTAAGACTAAATGTATGCTTAGTTATATTTTGTATGCCCATTTTAAGCTTAAGAAAAGTGCATATTTCGTCACGATTGAACAAAAATTTAACTATAGTATCACTGCCTTTGAATGAGTCTAACAAAAGTGAATATGATTTTGGCAATGTTAGTGTACTTGTTTGATCTAAATGTTCATCTGATAAATCTTTAAATTTCTCATAGGCTGGTATTTGTTTTTCTTCTTTTGCCACTGGTTCATTTTTATCTTCTGTATTTTCTTCTTCTTTTTGTTGAATTAAAAGTAAATTTTTGTTAAATTGTTCAATTTTTTGTTTCAATTCAGCCTTGTTTAATTTTTTTTTCTCTTTGGTCTCGGTTTTTTCAGGTTCCGGTGCGACTTCTGGTGGTAGCACTTTGGCAACTTTTTCATCTAAGCGATTTATTTTGGCTTTCAAAGCTTCTAATTGTTCCTTTTTCTTAGTGCTTCGTTTAACTGGTTCTTTTGGTGTTGGATTCTCTTCTGTTTGTTTGGCACGTGATCGTAAACAACGTTCTGTCGATGCTGCTACTTGAGCCAGTTTCTCTTTTATTTGAGTAATGTCGTCTTTGTGCGAGTCAGATGATTCAATAAGTGTATGAGTCTTTTTTTGTTTGTTCAATAGAATTTCGTCTTGATTAAAACGATTGCGTTTACGTGTCGCAAAGAAATCGGTTACTCTAGCTTGAGACATTATCCTATGTATATATGTGAAAAAACAAAAATATTTATCTATTTATTTTAGTTTTTGTTGTTTGCTAATTTGTTAAAGTGATTTGTTAAAGTTCTTTTTTTTAACTAGTAAGTTTATTCGACAATGAACTTTTCTCTATAGAGTATTTTTTGGATAATAACATTTTATTTTTTAAAAAATAGCATTAAATGACCTTGAATTATTCGAAGATTTTTGTGCTTTCTTATAAAAGATGAGCTCTCTTTTTTGTCTTAATACTACGTAACTTAAAATAAAAAAAAAATTATAGAATTTTAGATGGCATAGATTGGAGTCTTAAAGCTTTCTTAAGAGTTGTTTAATACATCTTATGAAATTGCCCATGGGATGCTTAAGACCCTCTTCGAAAAAGAGATTTGTTTCGAAAAACTTGTCAACTTATTTCAGAACTTGTCAACTTTTTTTTGAAGAACAGGATCATATCCATCAATTTTTTCTATGAATTTATAATCACTACAGCGTGTGTTATTTTTAATAACGATCAGCTGGTATTAACTTCATTCTTCATTCGGTTAATCAATTTTGTTTCTTATGCAATATTCTGATTGAAAGATTATTAACTTGTTTTGGCATCATGATTAAATTCGATGCCTAGGCTCTGTGTTTAGTACTGGGACACGACCATTCAGTACTAAACTGGAAGCACTTTAACGTCATGCTCTGAGTAAATACTGCACTGCTCCCGAATTAACGTCGTACGCGTACCCGTACCGTACCGTACCCGTAGCGGAGCGTACCGTACCCGTACTAAAAAAAAAAATTTTTTTTTAAAATTTTTTAAATTGTAAATTTTTATAAAAAAAAAAAAATTTTCCGTCCCCGTACTAAAAAAAAAAATTTTCTAAAAATTTTATTTAAGCCAAAGGTTGATCTAAAAAATTTTTTTTAGTACGGGTACGGAAAAATTTTTTTTTTTATAAAAATTTACAATTTAAAAAATTTTAAAAAAAAATTTTTTTTTTAGTACGGGTACGGTTCGGGTACGCGTACGACGTTAATTCGGGAGCAGTGCAGTAATTTGGTAAATATAAATATATGTTATTAGAAAGAAAAAAAATACTGTAAAATAGTCTTTTATAGAAAAAATTATCGTTATATTAGGTTTCTATCATAAAAAATACATGATTTAATTTTTTGCTAGAAGAAAAATTTCCTCGCATAGCTTTTACTTGAAGAAAAAATGTTTGTTTCCAAATATTTATTTGTTAATTCTTAACTTAGTAGAAGGACCAAAGAGTTTCAATAATTTCCTTTTATTTTACAGTAAAAATTAAAGCTTACTTGTACAATTATTTTCCAGGCTCATAGAGGAACAAAATGTGTACAAGTAAGTATTAATTTGTAAAATGAAATTTGAAAAAAAGCTGACATTCCAATAAAAAGAAAATTGTACAAAATTAAGGCATCGAGTGTGTTTTCTATTTGAAAGGAGAGGTAGAAACACAACCTGTAATAGAGAAAGCGTCTTTCTACTCTTCACACGGCATGAGATTTCAATTTATTTTTAAGTTTGAAAATAGAGTAAACGGTATTTATTTACATACCAGACCGAATCGAATACATTTCTAAGTAGTTTCAAAGTTATCAATAAAAGATAAGGTTAAATTTTAAAAAATTAATTTCTTCAAGACAAAAACAAACTAACTAAATGTTTAAATAAAAATTGATTCAAAATTTTTATTTAAAAATAATAAATAAATTTGAATATTTTGAATTTCCAAAAATGTCATCTTCGGACGAAGAATTCGAGCTTAATTACGGAATCGAAGACGAATCACATGGCAATTTAAGCGAGTCAGGCGATTTTTTAAATGGTAAACTTTTAAAAAAAAAATATTCAACAAATTTAAAATTAAAAAAAAAATTGATTAGAGGAAGAATATGATAAACAGCTAGATGCTGAAAAATACAAAAATCTTGAAGAGCGTCCTCGTTTTGAAAAGAATCCAAAAATAAAAAAACATGATGATGAAGATGAAAAAACAGAAGGTGATTTTGGCGACGAAGATGACGGAAATTTAGAAGATTTATTAAATTTAATAAATGAACAAGACGAAGAAGAGACCTCGTTGAACGAGAGTCAAAAAGAAGAAGAGCAAAAAGACACATTGGAACCTGAACGAAAAAAATTCATAATAAAAAAAGATAATAAAATTTCAAAGCAAAAAACCACTAGCAACGACGAAAATACAAGTGAAAGTCCAAGTCAAAAAACACCTTCAAAGTCTTCAATTTCAATAACACCATTGAAACAAAACGACTCGGAATTAATTTTAAAAGAAAAAAACACTAGTTTAAGAATAATAAAATCAAGTTTTAAAAGTGAGGTCGATTTAAATGTTCATTTAGCTTGTGATTATGGTAAATATTATCGTTTAACAGAGCTTGCGAGACGCATGAACGAAATAAAAGATACTAAAGACATGGATTGGTACAGTATTTTTGTAATAGGGTCTAAAACAGAGTCTAAGTGTTCGGCTAAAGGAAATAATTATGTCATTTGGCAAATTTATGATTTAAATAATTTAGATCGTGAACAAGAGATAAGTTTATTTCTATTTGGTAGTGCGTATAAAGCACATTGGAAATCGAGTGACTTCGATTGTTTTGTATTGAGTAAAGCTGAATTTTTAGACTCACAAAAAAATTCTCAAACCAATTCGGCACCACAAAACAATTATTACAATTCAAATAGTCCATCGTTTGTCAAGATAGGTCAAGGCAAAAAAGCTAAATCAGATTGGAATAAATTTGCGACTAAAAAAATCAATCAAAATTTAAAATTAACTTTATCGGTCAAATCCGAATCGCAATTAGTTCGGCTAGGAATTGCCAAAGACATTTCAAATTGTCAGTCTATTTTAAAATCAAATCCTAATCAAGTTCAAGAGGCGAGCAAAAAGTGTAAAAATTTAGTCAATTTAGAAAGAGCTCCATATTGTACGTATCATTGTGTTCAAATGGATAAGACTAGTAAAAGTAAATATTCAATGGATAAGCCATCGATTAATAGATTTGGTCCTGGAGGTCTATTTCCATCTTCAAGTAGTACAACCTCTTCCGAATTTAAATTTGTACCACCAGGTTCTACTTTTAATAAATATTCCGAAATAGAAGCCAAGACTAAAGCTGCTAAAGAAATTAAGGCTGAAGTTTTAAGATCACTAACATCCTCTATAACTAAAGAATCTCCCATTTTAGCTAATATTTTAGTTAAGACTAATAAAAAAACTGATTCGGAATTACTGGCCGAATTGGACGGGAAACAATTAGATAAAGAAGAATTGAAAAAAGTTCGTTTAGCTGAACAAGCAACAATAAGACATTCGGGTGCATCTACCAATGATCCTGCTAGTAAAGAAATTAAACAACTTTTTAGTTCTAAACTTCTTTTGCCAAATGAAAACAATATTACTTCAATAAGTAGTCAGAAATTAGTCGATTTAAAAAAGACTAATTCATCGGGTATATTGTCTCTAGTTACGAATTCAAGTCGTATTAAAGAAAAGTATGAGGATAATAAAAAAAATTATACTTTATCGAATATGTCTAGTCATAAGGATATTTTGAAAGAAATAAAACAGAAAAAAAATCAAGATACTCCCGAAGAGTCTAGTAAAAATTCTCAAGAGTCTAAAAATGAATTTAATTTGGAAATAGAAGGCGATAAGCCTCTAATGGATAAAATAAATGCATCAGACTTTCTTAGGTCTCGTATAGATGAGATTAAAAAGTCAACTCAAGCTAAAAAAATTGTTAAGCCTGTTAGTACTCCAAGTAAACCAGCTAGTTCTGGATTTGATTTAGAACTTTTCATTGGAGATAGTACAACGACTAAAAAGCTAATGGATGTTAATTCAAAATATGTACCATTTTCACCATTGACAGCTACTTCCGAGCAACAAAAACGTAAATTAGATCAAATGAGTCCTCATTCAGCTAAAAAAGAAAGTCCCAATGTTGAAGATGCCAAGTCAAAACGTTTAAAAATGATCGAAGAACTTCAAGGTATAAAGTCCAATCATGCCAAAGAAGCCAGAGATCCAGAAAAAAATCCAGCTCTACGTGCCTATTATAACAAATTGGAAGTAGAGGAGAAAATAAATGAAAAATTGTGTAATATGAGAAATAGAGAAGTACGTGTTGTTACATGTAACACGTGTAAATACACCTCTTTTTCACAATCTGATTTTTGTAAGCTCAAAAAACATGAAATTAAAAGACACATGGTATTGCAGAGATTTTTTAAATGTAAATCGTGTTCAAAGCGAACGTTTACTTTGGATAAAGTAGTGCCTGTTTCGTCTTGTTCACAATGTGGTAGTGATAAATATGAACCATGTACAATGAAAGAAGATAATTGTAAGGATATAATTGTGAATAAATGCTCCAAAGTAGATCAGGATTCTGAAATGTACTTTGGAAATGAATAATTTATGAAAAATAAAAAAATTTATAAGCAAATATTTACCAAAGTATTTGTTTTTTTTTTTCTCTCTATTTTTATAAAAATTTTAAGATAAGCTTTTTTTTTCAAAATTATTCTTATGATTGAATATTAAAGGTTAATAAAATGATTAATAAAAAAAAAATTATTCCCTTTTTTTCTTTATCACAATGTTCAAGTTTCAGAGTACAATGTTAGCTTTACTTAAAATGCTTTAGATAAATAGCTTTAAGTCCTTGAACATATGTTTTAATAAAAAATTGCATACATCATAGTAAAAGTATTTATTTACGTGCTTTTAGTTATTTAAAAAAAAAATTTTAATTATTGATTGATATAATAGGAGACTTTAAACCTTTTATTTCATATAAATAAAAAAAGTTTTGAATTTCTTAAGTTATAAGCTTTCTTACCATCGGAATAAATTATATTCTATTTTTTTATTAATTTTATTCATTCACAAATCTGTCTTAGAAATGGTTCTTTTTCCTCAACCATTTAAAAATAAAGCTTTATTATTTAGTTCTCAAATTTTTTGTTTGCTCAAAATTAAGAAAGAAAATTTGAGTTTTTTCTTAAAGTTAAGTCCAATTTTCGGATCATTATGGCAAAGGGGATGGAAAAAATTGAAACCACAATTTGAAATATGTTAAATTAGCTAAAAAAAGTTGTTTAATATTTTTTTCATCCCCTAAAAATGTTCCCTTTTTAAGAAAACATGCCTTATCCTCTCTTATATTCGGTAAATACTCTATTCAACCAAAATAACGTGTAACGATACCCATATCCAAATCATTTTTGTTAGAGTGCACTGTTTTACAGTCGAACTTCACTTTATTTTTCAATATCTCTTTAGATTCAGTCTTGTAAAATTGGATTTCATTAAATCGTCGCTTTAGAATAGTCGACTTAAACAAAATAAGTTGTGTTTAAGTGAAGGTAATTTTAAAAGTTGAAGCTTTAAAAAATTTTTAGAAAAGAAGATTGGATAAATCTTACAGGAGCTTTATAATAGTCATAAAAAAAGCTTTTCTTAATTATTTTTCTTAAATACCACAGATTTCTCTATAAAAGATAATTTTATTTATGCATTAGCTTTTTCAAACAGGACGTGATCGATAAGATAATTTGGTAAATCAAGTTTTTTTTTTTTGATTGCTAAGCTAAAATTCAAGAATCTAAGGTGCAAAATTTTTTTTTTTTTTAATAAGCATTTTCGTAATGAAGCTTTCTTAGGGTGTGATTTTCTAATCATTTGATATTTTTCGAATTGTTTCAAAAAAATAAAATTTAAAATAATTAAGAATAATATCTCATTAAGCAAATAAATATTTTATCTTTCAAAATTTCGAAAATTCTTTGAGGGCTGCTCTAACTTTCATACGATCCATATGGAACAAACACTCCAAAAAAAAACAAAATAATTGTTTTTTTTTAAGATAAAAATTATCTTGTTATAAATAAAAAAAATCAAAAAATGGTACTTTAAACAGATCGACTTTTTGTTACTAGGTCTCTGTACATTCATTTTAAAAATAATTTTAAAGTAACAACACGTTATCTGATAACTAGGATTTTTGTTTTAAATAAAAAGCCCCTTATAAATATTAGAATATTTCTACATGAGTTTTCTATAAATATTATCTTAAAAACTTTAGAAAAGTCTAAAAAAAAAAAGATTTCAAATTAAAAAATAAAATGGCCAGCTTAGTAGGAACTTGGGATTTAGTTGACAGTCAAAACTGGGATGAATACTTGAAAGAAATTGGTGTTGGTATGATCATGAGAACAGCTGCTTCAAAAATGAAACCAACTGCAGTTATTTCAAGAGATGGTAACACATGGACTTTGAAATCAGTATCAACTCTTAAAACCACTGAAATAACTGGAACCGAAGGAGTAGAATTCGAAGAAAGTATGAAATGGTTTTTTATTTTTTAAATTAAAATTTTTTTCAATTTCAAACCTTAATATTTTATTTAAAGAAACCCCAGATGATAGAGTTGTTAAATCAACCATTAGAGTCGAAGGTGAAAAAATGATCCAAGAACAACGTGATCGTAAAACTGGTGAAGTAGTTACCACTATTGTAAGAGAAGTTGTTGATGGTAAATTAGTAGCTGTAAGGACATTTTTTAAAAATTATTTTAATTTAAATTTTTATTTATTTTTTTTGTTTTTACAGACCATTACAGCTGGTAAAGTCGTTTGCAAAAGAATTTATTCACGCACTGCTTAGATGTTGTGTAATTTTTTTTTGAATTCAATGGTACTTTTTATTAATAATTGAACCTTTTTCTTATTAAATAGTTTAGAAACTTAGAATAAAATTATTAATTTTGTAAAACAACTTAAACTCTTTTCTCTTTTCAAACCAATCTTCGAATTTGGTTATTTTAGGAAAAAAATTGAACTGAGAATTTCTGAAATTTTTGAAAAATTAATCGATTTTAATCGTTTTCATTCAAAATAAAAATAGCACCGAAATATCAGTATAAATCAATATAAATTATTGTGATACCTAAATTCAATAATTAAATTAAAGCTTAATTAGCTTAAAATACTATTCTCGTCACTCATTTGTTCCAAAAATGAATATTCTTGAATGGGTAACGATTACTATTATTTTAAATTTCTTATAAAAATAAAATTACAGTGAATTCTCGATTATCGAGACTCGTTTTGGAAACAAAAAAACGGGTCTCGATAATCGAGAATTCACTGTATATTTGTTTTCGTAAGAGTTTTTTATTAGCGAAAAATAGAAGATAATATTCTTATTGAAAAGAAAGAAAAAAGTTTCGTTCTAAACAGTATCGTTTCTTAGACTCGAATATTTCTTAAAACAGTGTTTCTTATAGACGTATTCTCTCTATTACATTTCAGATGAGCATGGCTCTGAGTTTTGTTTTTTTACAATGATGAAGTAAAAGCAATTGAAGTTTTTAATCTTTTTTCGTCACTCATTTGTTCCAAAAATGAATATTCTTGAATGGGTAACGATTACTTTTGTAGCGGAAATTAAAAGCGAATTTTAAATAAAATAATAATAAAAAAGAGAAATTGGTAATGAAACGATTAGGTATTTGAAAAAAATGATATTTTTCTAAAGAGTAAATTTGTTGCGAATTACAATAATTATAATTAGTTTTTTGATCTGTTTAGCCGCAATAGCTTTAGGTTTCTTTCATATTTCTTATAAATTAGGATAATGGTTTTTAGTCTAATATCTGGAACTGTAAGGGCTGCTTTTTTTAATTTTAACGAATCTACACATGCCTTATTTTTGCTCGATTAAATTCATGCTTATCAAAGCACTGAAAACTTATACGGAAGAAGTTTTTGTCAATAACCATTTGTTTTTAACCCAAAATCAAAATATTGTATCATGATATCACTAATAGAAATTCACTATAAATTTTATTTAATAAAAAAGGAAATTTATCGCGGTGTCTGAATTCGCTACAAATTATACTGAATCTTCTTGAATGTTCATAAACGTACACGTTTTTGAATTAAAAGTTTTTAAACTGTTAAGTTAAAACTTTTATTTATTTGTCTTTTTTTTGACATCTTTAAAAGATTGTAAACCTGAAATACTCCTGTGGCCGTTCACGATCTGATTTAATGATGTTAAGTTTTTTTCCAATTAGATTTTTTGTTTACAATTTTACTCAAGAAAGGCAGAGAATGAAAGTTATGTTCTTAATGATTTTTGTCACAAATCAAGCCTGAATTTGTCCCTTACTAAAATTCAAAGACTTAAGCTTTTTAGGGAAGCTTTGGACTTTAATCAATCAACCATTTGATATGGAATTAGATATTCAAAATCTTGTTTTCTCACTATTTTAGAAATCAAAAGGCAACATAACGTAACTACCATGTTCAGGCTTTTTTTGAGTTAAATTCGAGACCAAAAAATTCCAATTGAAAAAAAAAAAAAGTGAAAAATCAATAAAATTAAAATTTCTTAATTTTTTCAAATATTAATCTTTTCCATTTTTTTTTCCATTATTTTACAATTGTTCACAAAATTTTAACGAAATTTACGTAAAAAAACATTATAAAGTTTTTTGTTTCACTTTCAATGCTAAAATCATCAAAATGTTGTCATAAACAGTTTTTTTGGCCATTTTTATTTACATATTTTTACGTAAAATCCGGTAAATTTACAATTATTTTTGGAATTTTCGGTAATTTTTTTTAGCCAAAACTGAATATTTTTAGGTAAAAAAGTTAAATTTTTGAATCTTACTTTTTGTAATTTTACATAATACTATACAGTGCTGCTACGATACAGTATTTTTACGAAAAATTCGGGTAAATTTATCAAAGTAAAAAATTGTAAAATTACCAGAAATTACCAGATTTTACGTAATTTTACACGATTTCACGTAATTTTTAGTAAAAAGTAAAAAATCCAAAAAAAGCCAGATTTTTGGAAAAAAAAGTAAATTTTCCGAATTTTTTCTAATTTTTTAAAAATTAAATATTAATTTTTTACGTAAATTTACCTAAAATTTTTGTAAAAAAAGGTAAATTAAAGTAAAAAATAGTAAAAATATCAGAAAAAATTAAAAAAAATCGCATCGTTTTTTTGAAAAAAAATAATTTCCTATTTTTTACGGCCTCATAAAGATCTTTTGATCAATTCAACAGTTGGTTTGTATAATTAATGATTGAAAAAGGAAATTGTAACATGAAGGATTTTAAAATTTTACTAATGTTTCTTTAGAAAAAAATTGTAAAAAGTTTAAAATTTTAAGGGTACGGCCTGTCTGAAAATTTTCTAAATTTAATATTTAATTTTTTAATCAACATTTTGTCACTATTTTTTGTAACATTAGAGAGTTTACAGAAATAAAGAAGAAACAAAAAAGAAAATAACAATTTTTTTAATAAAATCGAATTGACCGAATATAAAGTTTCGATCAATTCATTTTTTTATTCCTAATATTAAATATGAAATAATTTTCGGAAATTTCGATATTTAATAAACTTGTTTCAATATTTTTAACTTGAAAAAAATATTTTTAAAATAAATTTTCCGATACAAAATAGTTATGTGTGTAAAAATATAAATGGACGGCGTCAGTGAACATTTTTTACGTCTTTTTGTTTTTAAATATTGAAACAATTTTAGTAAAATGTCTCGTTTTAAATTTTATCACCATTATGCATAAAATTTTAAAAAAATGAATTGATCGAAACTTTATATTTGATCGATTCGATTTTATTAAGAAAATTTTTCTTAAGACCCTAATGTTACAAAAAATTGT
>NTPY01000739.1:79087-103925 GCA_002922825.1 Brachionus calyciflorus
AAAAATTACTAATTTTTCAAAAAATTTAGAAATTAATTCTAAAAAAAAAATTAATTATTTTTTCCGAATGAGAAAAATAAAAATTGCAACATTTTGAAAATATTAAAATTCACATGAAATCACAAATAGACGATCGACATAATCAAAATTTATCAACACATTTAACGAATGGTACCAGTGGTATTAGTAATGGAAGCAATGGTCTTACACATAATAATAATATAATAATTAACCATGTAAATATACAACCTTTGCAACGAAAATCATCAATACATGATTTAACTCAGACTCTAATTGAAGAGTGTCAAAAGGTATTTTAGTCACAAGGAAAATTTCCCATATTTATTACTAATTTAATTCTTAAGCTAATGGCTGAATGTCATAAGTCGTTGTCAAAATATCACAATTGTTTGTTAAGTTTATCAAATGGTAGTTTAAATGAAACCTTAAATAAGGACGAGTTAAAAGGTTTACGATCTCAAAATTACAAATTTATAAAATCAAGTTTGGAGTCATTGATACCTAAAATTGACCAGTAAATTTCAAAAATATTTTTTTAATTTTAAAAAGGCAAAAAGCATTGACATTCAATTATTTTTTTAAGGGTTAATTTCAACGACAAGGAGCTTTTTTGTTGTATTCAGCAGATAATCGCCTATTTAGAATATTTGAAATTCGAGTTTGTTAGACATTTTTATATTTTGAAATCATTCGCTATGCAAAGTATATTAAATTTGATAAAAAATAAATACACACATTATTTTCTATTCTTTTTCCTTAAGATGATCATGTTGCTGGTCAAATGATTATAAGATGCGAAGAAACAAAACAATTTGAAATAGTACCATTTATGGACTTGAATAAAAAAACTGAACTTTATGAAATTCAACAGTATAAAAAAAATTTTAAAAAATGTTTTTATTTTTAAGTTTATTTTCATATTTTTTTTTAAAGGGATATTAATGAAATAGATCAAGTTATTCATAAGTTATCTCAAAAATATTATATTTTTGTTCCTGATTTAGGTAACTTTTTTACAAACTTAAAAAAAAAAATAAGAAAAATTAATTTTATTCTATTTTAAGATGATATAAAAACTTGGAATAAAAAAGGTCTTGTCGAATTTTCAGGCGGTGGTTCATATAATTTTTTGAGCAAGTTTAAATACATATGTTGCTTCTGTTCGCCCAAATATATATGATTAATTACACATTGCTCACAATTTTCTAATGCTCAACAGTTTAAATTTTTTTTTTTCAATTTAAAAATATGTATATCAAACGCTCATTTTGTAAATTATTATTTTTCTATGAGTTATTTTTAATTGTTTCGCGAGTTCCGAAAAATTTCCCTAAAATATTGTTATTTAAGAGTTTTAGTCGTAATAAATTTTTGAATAAAAATTTTTCTTTTTCTTTTTAGAATTATTTTAAATGTATTATTTATTGAAATAGTGTGTGGCAAAACTTTATACTTTTTTTTTAAACTTAACACTCAAGGCACCAGCAGGATCAATTTTACAAAATTTAAAATTCAATTTTTTTATTTTCAACCAGACCATCTTTAATATTTATTCTGGATTGTTAAATTTGGTGATTTTAATTTTACAATCTTTTATGAAAATTATACAATATTTACCAACTAAGTAATAATTCAAAAAATCTCAAGCAGCTCCAAGCGGAGCCTCAAAAAAGTAAAAAGTCCAAAAATTAAAATCTTTAACACAGAATTTTTACAAAAAGTGAAAGTTTTTTAAACTGCGAACTTAAAGAAAAGTATAAAATCAAACGGGTCGCAGCTGATTCTTTTTATATTAATTGGCGATTTAATGTTTCACGCAAGATATGATTTTGTTTGGACAATTTTTCTTTTACGACATAGCTCTATTCAACTCCTTTCGGATAGTTTCCAACGTTTTGTCATGTTGTCTCATCGTTACAGCTCTGATTCTGTGCTCATGGATAACTGATTGGCGATTTTTGTATTCTGTAGGCATTTTCTAATTTCATTTAATCTTCGAATTTAAGTAAGGAAATAATTGAGGCTTAATTTGAAGCAAATTTTTAGAACACAGCTTCCATTCTCTGGACATTTTTGAGTAAAATTGTACATCAACAAAATCTAATTTAAAAAAACCTAACTGAAATCGAAAATTTCTAGCTCAAATTAGAAATTCCAAGATTTTTTAAAAATTTTGACAAAAAAAATTTACCAATTGATGAGCAATTTATAAATTTATCAAAATTTATTAAAAACTGATAATTCATCTAATACAATTAGGAATATTTTTTGAGTTTGTACAGATAATGAAAATGGATGGAAAAAAAATCAATATCGAACCAAATAAAAAAAAGAACACCATATGTTGATGAAGAATAGTTGACAACTTACAAAACTGACCCGATTCTAAAATTAGTTTCTCTTTTTATCTTTATTTTTTTTTATTAAGAAGGAGCATTTTAAAAAAGAATGCAATGTTAGAATGATTTTTCTCAGTAATTACTAATTGATGAAACAGAACCGACTCTTCTACCCTTTCCTCAAAATTAGAGTGTTACAATATTTTTTAAATTTTTTTCGAAAGTAAAAAAGCGAAGTTTTTTGTTCTGTTAATGGTGTATTAGAATCAGATTACGCGATGTTCTGATTTTAACACAGATACTCCTATAAACGCTTAAAAATTCCTGTTCTACACAAATTTTATAACTTTCAAACACATAAAAAGATATGAAAAAATAATGATTGAAACTTTAAGTCCAGATCCGAGAAATGTAAAGTATATGTGTAAAATATTTATATCCAAAATTTTTTTCGATAATTTATAAATCAGCTCCAGAGCTTTCAGAAAATGTGCTGGTTCCTATCCTAAACATTTTTGTATCAATGATTTTTATCTTTATTCATTATTTTCGCACTTTTTCTTCTTTGATGTTCCTCTTTGATGTTTTAGATTTCATTCGATCTTTTTTTCAAAAAAGGTGCTCATATCTTACTTATTAAATTTTTTCTCTTAAAATTAAATTTTTTTTCGAAAATATAGGTTAGGTAATAAACTGACAATGTTACATATTTAACAAGATATAATCGAGGGTATCTGAATTTTGTTATGCTTTTATAAAAATAAAAATCGCTTTCATATTATTATATGTGATATGATGGAAAAATGTGACTCCACTATTTAATTATATTAAGAAGATACCAAAGTTAGACAGTCCCAAATACTGATAGATGAAACTACGTCAAGTTTTTTAAATCAAATAAATTTATTGTGGTCTTTTTTGCATTTTAAAAAAAGAGAAAGCAGTTAATTTCGAAAGTATTAGAATAAGATTAGATTAATTTCAAACAACCAACTTTTAAATTAGAATAAAAATTTGAAATCTTTAAGTCAAAAAGCTAATTTCTTTTATTTTATTATTTTTTGTATTCAGCAATTTTTAATTAGATTTATCTTTTAAAATTTTCATGTGACAAAGTATATTTGAAGCTATCTTATTTAAGGAGAAAAAAAAGAAACTTGTCATTAAAATTAAATCATTTCAAAAATGATTAGTAATTTTTCAAAATGATCAAAACATCAAAACGCATGTTATCTAGTGAGAAAAATTCAAAATTTTATTTTAATAAATATAAAACCATTTTAGTTGGTGATCCCTATTGTGGTAAATCCAGTTATATTAGACTACTTGCCAAACAAGAAAAAGAATCTGGTTCTCCGGTTCTAGTTTCAGACGATCAAAATGAATTTGAATTTTCAATTGGTAATAAATCAAATGAAAGAGCTTTTTTTTTAGTCACCGACACTGCAAGTACTTTTATTTTTATAATTTCTTTTATTAAATTTTTGGTCTAAGTCTAAGTATTTAATTTAAGATCAAGAACGATATAGAAGTTTGACTCAAAATTTTTATCGAAAAACACAATGTGCTCTGTTAATATTCAACAAAAATAACGAAGAATCTTTTTATAATTTGAACAAATGGCACTCAGATATAATGAGCTATTCTGCGAATAAAGATAATGATTTATCCATAGTGCTTGTTTGTTTAAAAATAAAACCATCAAAAACTAGTTCGAGTAAATCACGAGTCTCCGATTTCAACTCTATTAACTTGGATTTAATTGAGAAATTTCAAAAAGAGAAAAGTTGTATTGTCGGCTATTGTGAAATTGATTTGAATGAAGCTAAGAATTTAAAAGAACCATTTGAAATTCTATTTGAACATCTAAAAGAGTCGAAATATGTAATGACTGGTAGTACTTTGTTTCTAAATGAAAGTTTTTATTCTAAACTTGACAAATTCGAACAAAATTCAGATGAAAATGAACAGAAATGCTGTAATATAAATTAAAAACCAAATGATCTTGTGCCATTAAACAGAAAAAAAATTTTTTTTCATCATTTTTGTTTTATTAAAATATTTTTTTTAGTCTTATAAATTAGAAAAATACATTGAAATCTTTATTAAAACTAGTATTTTTTTTACCTACGTTAAGAGTTTTCTGATTTCTAAGTTTTGTAACTCAGAACGGAGAAAAAATTGATTAACTAAGTTAACGTCTAAGTAAGAACACAGAAAATTTGGTAATTTAATTTCAAAATTGTTTACAGTACATTTCTGAAATAAGTTGACAGTCTGCTTAAGAGGCTGCTTAAGACGATGCTTTTACTTAAGCAAAAACTGCTTAAGAGTTGTTTAAGAAGATTTTTTGCTTAAGACGTTTTTCGAATATTTTGCTATTAAACATAAAATAAATTATGTTAATTTCCTGTAAATAATTACCTGAGTAATATTAATATAATTTTTTAATTAAAATATTTAATTGTTTGTTTAAATCAAATTTATTTTTAAATTATTTTATCATCTATTAAAAAACAAAAAAAATTTGAAAAAAAAATTAAAACTTATTCTAAAATAAAAATTTTTTGATGTCCTTTGTAGATTAATTAATTGATTAATTATGCTTGAGAAAAAAATAATATTTTGTAAAATTGAATAAAGACGACCCTCACAACACCCCCTAATTTTCACCTAGACACCCACATAGAAAACCACATTTTCTGATAGATCTCAACGAGTTCTCTTCAAAAATCATTTTTGTTTTTTTCATAGCATTTACGGTTTTTGAGAAAAAAATATACTTAAAATGAATGCGTACAATAGAGTCCTATTATCTAGGAAATTGAGGTCGTCTTTATTCAATTTTACAAAATATTAAAAAACTCCTTGTAAAAGACTTCCAAGGTATCAAACAAATATATGGTTTTGTACCTCCTCGATCTTATTGAAAGTTTGTTTTTGATAAAAAAATTAAGATCCATGAAAAACACACAGGTGTTGTTTTAAAAAAAATTGGGGGGTGTTTTTTTTTCAAGGGTCCGCTTAATGATTTTTTAAATTAAGATTTATTAAATGATTTAATAAATTTAAATTTTTGTAACTTTTTTTAATTTTTTTGTCGCCTGCAACGCCACTGTCAAAATTTTAATAAATTATGTTAATTATTGCTTAAGACTTTCTCTTGCTTAAGAGTTGCTAAAGGCGTCTTAAGACGCCTCTTAAGCATGTCTTTAGACCCTCTTAAGATTTGCTTAAGAGTTGTCAACTTATTTCAGAAATATACTGTAGATTATTTTTTAATTAATATTTTTGCGAGGAACGAGATAATAACCAGATGTGGATAAATAGAAAAAAATAAAATACTGATTGATATTGCTGGGACTGTATTAGAGAAAAAATTGGGAATTTGATTGGATTGAAAAAAATAACAACCATGCAAAAATGAAACTAAATTATTTTATAAATTAAACAAAAGTTCAAAATAACGTCGTTACTCGCATAATAAAAGCCTTGCTTCTTTAGTATCTGAAACCTTTAATTCCTGAATTTTTATACTGATTAAATTACATATTAGCAGATAGATTTACCGTTTATAAATTTTTTTTAACGCCCTAAACTAGCGCCAATTTAAATTTTTGAATTAATTCTCGTGAATTATTCTACCGTTGCAAGAAATAGCTAAAAAGCGCATATTTGTTTGTTTTTTTTTATTTAAAAAATAATGGTTTAGTCACTTGAAAATTTAGAGGCATAGATTTTTAAGGATAGGATTGCCTAATAGAAGTAGTCCTTTATAGGCCATAGATAGAAATCTATATAATTTTCTGAGTTCTAACTTAGAATATTAACTTAGAATCAATTTTTTCTCCGTTCTGAGTTACAAAACAAAGAGTATAAATAAGGTAGGTATTTTTTTGTTAAATTATTTAGTCAATTTAATTAATTTTAAATAAATCCGGTCATAGATTTTCGAGTTCAATAAAAAAAATTTGAATTTTACCTTTTTTTCTCTAGGTCAAAGATTTTTTGATTTGATATGTTCAAAATTTCATTGAGTGTGAAAAAATTCAACACCCATACAGCTTTCATTTCTGCAAAATACCAATGGATCCAAAATAAACCTCAAAAATTTAATTTTGGTTTTCTTATAGGTTTAAGAAATTTTAAATCTTTAATTCCAAAGAACCATGAGTTGTTCAAAGCTTCTATTTTGTTGAGTAATAACTAATTAATTTTATTGTTAATTTTTTAAGAAGTAGTAAGTAGGATGAAAAGACAGAATTTCATCTAAGCCTGGAGCTAAGGTTAATTTGAGTGCAAAAATTTTTAGAGTTTGAGTTTTCAAGAAAAAGATGTTTTAAGATGTTGTTAATACATAAGCCATGGGGTAGTAGTTAGAAAAAAAACAGATACTAGGCCCTTTTAGGTTTTTTTTCAAGAAAAATGGTCCACCCCCTGTCATTTAAAATTTATTCTCCAATAAAGCTAAATTTAGCATACCTTAGCCATTTATCAACCAAATTTTAAAAATCTAGAAATTGTATTTGATTAGGTTGTATTCCAAGACAAAAAATTTTCAAAAAGCTTCCACTTGAGACCATATATAACTCTTTTGAAGTCTCTTCAACCCTTAGCGGTCTACTTTTTGATTTTTAATTATTTTTTCTCTGATGAAAAATTAAAAAATAAGTACAAATTTATTAGATTATATACCTAGCCTTGAAATTACAAGACAGGTTAAACAGTTTATTTTTAAATAAATTTCCAATCAATTCAGTTGTCGGTTCTGTTCGGCCAAATAAATAAGAATAATCAAAATCAATTTAAAAGCTTAAAAATGCGAATTCCTGAAACAAAAATAAATAAAATTTAGAAAAATAATGAGTTTAAATAAAATACAAATTTTGTTTATTGTGATCATTTCACCTCTTAATAATTTTCCAAATATTATATAACTTGAAATACAACTTGAAACTAGGTTTAAAATTTAGTATTTATAGATCAAATCAGAGATAACTTCTTAAAGGTCATAAATTTTCAAGTTTGAACGAATAAGTTTATTTTTTTTTGGATATAATTTGTTTTGAAATCAAAATAAATTATTTTATATTTTTAAAAAATTCAACCAATATTTGTTTATAAATAAGTTTTTAAAAGTTTTCAATCACTTTTTCCCATTTTCAAAATTTCATTATCCGTCAGAATAACATAAAATCAGAATATTTTCTTATACTCAAAATTAATTAAAAAATTAGGAAGTTCTTATGCTTAAATTTTTAATAAGGAAATATTCTTTTTATTTTAAATTATGCTATAGATAATAAACGAAGATTGTGTTTATTTGCATTTACATAATTGCCAGAAAAAAAAATCGATTTTTTTCTAAATATATTTGGCAATAAATTTTAAGAAATGAAAATTTTGATTTATGTACTTGAGAGGAAATGAATGAATATATTTAAGTGTTAAGTCTCGCTGAATACAACTTATCCAATGTTGATTTACTAATTTAGCTTCGATTGTTTGGATTTTTTCATTGAATGAAAGCGCCCTATTTTGATTTGTAGTCAATTTGTTAATGGAATCTTAAAATACCATAGGCTAAACATAATAGAATTAATTTAAAAAAAATATTAATTTTTTAGCGTAGAATAATTGATTTTTTATTCGTCATCATCGTTGGTAGACTTTTTTTTATTTGGAAAAGTAAAGTTTTTATGTTGATTTAAAAAGTTAATAATTCTTTTTTTTTGAAATATTTACATAATTTTACAAAATTAAAATTCCAACTCAAAAAAAAATGTGTGTGTTTTTTGTTTTTTTTTTAAACATTTCATAAGAATTATTTTTAATTATTATTTCCACAGTAACTATTACTATATTATTGTAAATTATTATCGTAATTCCTTGTCTTAAAACTTCCCACTCTTCTGCTTTCTTTTTTTTAGACAGACTTTTTTGGAATTTTTTTTTCGTTAGTCTACATAAAAAAAAATTGACTTTTAGATCCCTATATTCATAAATTTAAATTGTCAAAATAAAAAATATATCAATTAAAAATGAATAAGACATGAAATATAATTAGAAGTCTCGATAGACAGAAGATACTATATTAAAATAAATAAGAGTTTTCTGATACAAAGGGTTTTAAAAAAATTGGAAAAAAAAAAGAAATCTATTAAAAAATTTTTATTTTTTTTTAAGATTTGACATCTTCTAAAAATTTATAAATCAGATTTGGTCATAAGCCACAGTTAAAAATTCAAATCTTTATACTTAAGTTTCCTTTTGGTTCTAATTCAAAGTAAAGCTTGGGGTTTTGAAGTTCATATCGATTTTCACAATTCAATTCGTCCAATTTGATAAAACTTTTTTATTTTTATGTTAGTTTAAAATTACTTCAAAATGTAACAACTTTTTAAAAACTCAAATACGTAAAAATTTTCTGATTCCTTATTTGTCTATCACTAGAAAATTGATAATGTTAAGTGTAAAAAAAAGTCACTTGTGATAGATTTAAAAACCGCTTAAAAAATTCTATGTATTATAAATATTATTATTATAACACTTATTCATTATTGAGTCAGTTCTAGAAAAGTTCTATTAAACATTTTTTTTTATTTTCTGTTTTGTTGGACATAGCATTTTACAAATTGAAGCAATTAAAGATTAAGAAAAAAATTAGCATTTAAAATGCTGAGTTGAAATGAGTGAATAGAAATAAACTCCACAGTCTTGTAAGTCTGGATTTGACTTTGAAAATTATCCTTTTTTCGAAATTCGAACAATAAAAAAAAACCTTAATAAAGGTCCCTGAACAACCAGATAAATATTTTAGAAGATAATAAATTTTCATGATCGGAAAATGGAGATTAAAAATAAGAAAGCTTTCATCTATCGTTTTTTTTTCAAGTTTTAGCCGAATAAGGAATTGTGGTCAACTTTAAGCTAATTTGGGTCAAGCGACTTTTTCTTTAAAGTATCAAAAGACCCTTAAAATAGCTTGAAAATTACTATTTACAAGACCAAAACTTAATTATGAAAAAATTAAGTTCTTTTTGATAAAAAAGTATCAATAATCAATTTTTATCGATTTTATTGATTATAATTAATTTATGAGCGAACTCAAGAAAGCGCAATGTTTTCTACTGGGAATGGTATATTCAGTTTGAAAATAGGGACAGAATATAGAGAAGAAACAGAAAAACAGGGGACCAGAAGAAATTCGGAACCGAAAACTATTAGGGTTTTTTTAAACCCCTAATAATATTTCAAAAGAATTGAAAATTGAAAATAGTTTTTAACAAAAACCATTTTCAATTTTCAATTGTAAAAATGCATCTTCGGTTAAAAAAAGTATGCGGACAATTCAGTAAGATATTTTAAATCGGAAGACCTCTCTTATAAAAATGTATAGCTCGAGTAAGAGTTAAAGAGTAAGAGTTAAAAAGTTTTAACTCTTACTAAAATATATTTTACAATAAATTACAGGTTATTCCTGAAATTTGGGTTAAAATTTTAAAATGGAAAAAATTGAAAATCCTCGAAAGATCGAAAAACTTTTTTGGCTTATTCAGTTTTAATATTTTTTAGGTTAAATCTGGTAAATTCAATCGCTCTTTCAAATACTAAAAAGTACTTTTGAAGATAAAAAAATTGTTGCATTGTGAAGCAAAATTTACTGCGCCTGCACTTAGAGCCTGCATAAAAATTGCGTATATAATTTAGTCTTTTTTGTTTTAATTTTTTTCTGTAAACTTGCAGAACATTAAAAAAACATAAAATAAAATTGCACAATTTTTGCAGACTTGAACAACAGGTAATCTAATCAGTTATTTTCGGATATGTTCTTCTTACTATTAATTGTGTATAAAAAGCCTTTAAATAAATAAATAAAACAGGCACAGTAGTTATAGAAGATCGAGCGAAATTTTCGCTTACGATCTTTTTTCTCCGGATCGTGAGCAAAAATTTCGCTCGGATATTAAAAAAATCTCAGTTTAGAAAGTTGTCATTAAAAAATTCATTTGATTAAGCGAAATAATATTGAAGAATAATAAAATTGTAATTTATAAATTTTTTTATAATTTTGTAAGCAATCGTTTAATTTCCATTTTTTTTCTTACTTTAAAAAATATCGATAGAATTATTATAAAATAGTTTTTTAATCCAAAACTTAGATATTAACGATTTAAACACAAAAAAAATTTAAAAATTTAATTTCCGAATGCCTTGAATTATAGATTATAGAATTATAGAATTTTTAATAAAAAATGGATTTTTCATAACTTTTTAAAAGAAATTTTTAAAATATTAAAAACATCTAGTTTTGAGAGGTATAGTCAACGGGGCTACTAATTTCCAGCTCGACTAGAAGCAGACTCTAGTTGACTTCTTTTTTCTAAACCTCGCCCGACCCCCCTATTTTTGGTATTTTTGTCCCGTTTGCAATGGTTTAACATGTATTTTAGCCTCCTTTTGAGGTCTGATTCCGCTCGATCGATCGACATCACTTAGACACAGAAAATTTTACTGCACTTTGCAAAATTTTTCTATTCACCAAATAGTGTTTTGAACAACAATTTTTGTTGATCGAAAAAATAAGAAAAACTAAGATTGACGAAAAAAATTCCTAATAAACACTGTTATCATTTTGCTCCGTGCGAACCTTACTACAAAATCTTTCTATCACCTTAAAACATATTAGCCTTTCAAATAGTTAATTTTTCTTATAAAGGGATGAAAAATTAACAAGTTAAAACATTTTTACGTAATAAAAAATATAACCTGAGAATTCATCATGAGTAAATTCATCTTACATAATGAACAGTATGTTTTAAATGTAAGTATAGAAATATTATTTTTATGAAAAAAAAATATACCTTTTTTTATATACCAATAAAAATAAAAAATAAAAACTCAACTGCATTAATGAAAAATTATAAAATAATCAAAATTCTTTTGAATAATAGAAAAAAAAATTTTTTTTCTTTTTTATTCTTAGAAATTTTTAATTTTTGTTCTTTAATTTCATGAAATTTTACATAACCTAGAACAGTTTTGATTTTTTTAAATTTAACTATAAGGCCACCAATTCTCTTTTTTGATTTTTTTTTTCATACCAAAAAAAAATATTTTCTATTATTTATTTCATTGACCATGTTTAATCTCGGATTAAAACAAAAAAAAATTCGTGATCTAAATAATAAAATTTTTGCGAGCCACGAGAATGAGCTTAAGTACAAAAAACTTAACGTTTCATACAATTAGAAACAATGGCTTAATTTACAAACTGATGTCAAATATTAACAACTTACCAACTAAACGTTGGGTCGATTTAAGAATAATAATAATAATAACAATAAGAAAGAACTAATTTTTGAATAAATTTTAATTTAATTACTTCGAAAGAGATTTATTAAAAATTGAAATGAAAGGTAACATAAATTTTTTTTTCACTCTATAGAAAGAAAAGCATGTAGAACGAAAAAAAGAGAGATTTTTCGAAATTTAGCTCAAAATATACAACAAAATAAAAAGTATTAAAAATAAACATGGTCATAAATAAAATTAGAAATTAAACCAAATAGATAAAAAAGCTAGCCAAAAGAATTTAGAGAAAGTAAAACGTACATAAAACATAGCAAAAAGAAATTTTTTTGTTTTGTTTTAATTAGGTTGGATCGCTTTTAGTTTGTTTTAGGTTGTTATTTTCTTATTTGGCTTGCTCTTTTTTTTTCTATTTTTTTTTCTATGTTACTTTTAACTATGCATTTTATCGATAACGATAAATGAAATAAAAATTTATTTTTCGGAATTGGAATTTTATTTACGTGGCCTTAAAATACAAAACTTAAATTAATCGATCATTCTAAAATAAAGTAAGTTGTTTTTTTATTGTTAAGGAAAATTTCTAGTTAAAAGAAGATTTTAAATCGATTTATTTTGGCAAAGTGTTTTAAATAATTTTATTATTTTTATTATTTTGAAAATCTGAATAAATAGTAAAATTGGTTAAAAATCAAAATTTATACAGCAACTAATTAAAATGATTAAAACCAGTCAAAAAAAGTTTGAGATTAAGTCAAAAATTTAAAAAAAAACGGAAAATTATTTCGAATTTAATCCAATTTTTGTACCTGGTTCTAGAGATTGCCCACTAATCCGTACTTAATATTCATATTCTAAAACTAGAAAAGAATTCTGGACAATTTGTTGTTTTTATTTATTTGTTGATTTACTACAATTTAAATAACAATTAAAAAGATTTTGAAGCAAGTGCTGTATCAGCTAAACCAATTGTTCAAAAATCTTAAAAATAACCAATACAGTAAATATTTTCGAAAAAAAAATCATAAATCAAAAATTCTATAATTTTTTTTGTTAAATTTTAACTTTCAACAGGGAACTTTTTTTCAAAATCCTAATTTTTACTGCATTTCTCGCGAATTAACGGCGTAGCCGTACCCGTACCAAAAATAAAAATTTTTTTTAGTTCGCCGACCGTACCGTACCCGTACCGTACCGTACCAAAAAAAAAAATTTTTGTTTGAAAAATTAAAAAAAATAAAAAATTTAAAAAAAAATTTTTTTTTTTGGTACGGGTACGGGTACGGTACGGCTACGCTACGGGTACGGCTACGCCGTTAATTCGCGAGAAATGCAGTAACCCCGCATCAAAATCTAGGATTCAATTTTTTTGAGATTGTTGTTTCAGCATACAAAAATTATTTTCAACAGACATAGTGAAACTTTTCAGTGCACATACTGAAAATCAAAAGATACAAAAAAATTTCAACGCACAAAATCTGAATAACATACATATTTCGACCTGAGAAAAACAGACTTTTAAAAAAAAAGGTTAAATTAAGCCAGTCCTTTATCAATAACTAGTCTATTTAAACTTATAAACTACGGAACGATTTAAGTTGACAAACAATAAAAAATAAATTTTTGACCAGTGTAGGTACGGCTTTTTTTTTGACCATCAGTTATTGGTGAGAAAAACATCTCTGGGAACCAAATTTTTTGAGTCATAAACGATTACAGAATTTTTGTTTAAAATATAAACACCAATATTAATATTAGGACAGATAGTAGGAAAGATCTCTAAGTTTAAAAAGTCCGAAAAAAAAAATTTTGTATTAATTTTTTTTTTTGTATTTTGAACATATTTTTGTGCGTTTTAAAATCCTTTTGTATGTAAAGAAGTTAAATCTGTTGAAATGGAATAATATGTCTGTTGAAAAATTTTGATATGTACGTCGAATTTGGTAAATACAGTGACCAGTTAAGTTCCTTGAAAATGGGAAAATCTCTATTAAGTTTGATTTGATATTTTTCCAAATATTTGTGTAAAAATATATTGAATTTGGGCCTAAGGTAAGGCATATTCTAAATAAAATATAATTTTACTGATTCTAACACCAAATTTTCTTAATGCGTATAAAATAAATTTCTTTTTCTTAAATTAATGATTATTTCTAAAATTACTGATTGAATATAAATTTTACCAAAAATATTTGTTTTGCACCAATCGAATATAAAAATTAAAACATACAAATCATTTGACTAAATTTCCAATATTTTCAGTTTGCCTGAGATTTTAAGAGACCTTCTAACTATATGTAAGTGAGTTTCATCGACTTTTATCAATTTCAGAATAGAGAAAATTTTTCCAAGATTTATAAGATAAAAGCTTTTAAGTTGATATCCTAACATTCTATTATCATGTGGTATACGATTTTAAAGTTTACCTTTTTTTATTGAGATATCTAAAATCTTCTTAGAAATTTAGGTGCAAGAATCATAAATTTAAGTGGTTCAATCTTAATTATCTCTAAGATGACCATTTGTTTTATAAAATTCTAATGAGTTCCTAAGCCATTAAAAGTCATCAATAAAAAAATCAAAAACAACATAATCAATGATTTAATTGCTTTTTATATTTTCTTTTTGGCGTTTTTATTTTAAAAACCCTATTAATCTAATCAACAAAATTTTTTCGTCCACATTTTTCTTCTTTAAGATGAAAAGAAAATCTTAAAGAAATTAAATAAGAAGAAAAATAATATTTCTGTTCGATGAATAGATTATCAATTTTTTAGGGCAATTTTTCAAAATGGTTAAGAAAAACGATAAATTTATTGTATTTTTAATAATAGGAGGCTTCAAACCTTATTATAAACATCCAATTATCTTCTAAAAATCTTTCTTTACTTGATAAAAGGATGTTTTTGAGTTATTATAAGGCAACGTTTAGAAAGAATACATAGAGACTTAAAACAAATTGAATCTTTAACACATTTAAGGTTTTCAAGTGAACAATTAATCTTTAATGTTGCTTTCAGACGTCTTAATTGTGGCTGAACTCGTATCCTAATAGTAAAAAGTTAGTAACGATACGCTACGGGGCGGATACAGGTAGCTACGGTACGGCCCAAAAATGAAAGTAGTACAATATAAAATTTTTTATGTTACATAAGGTTTGGCTAAACGATTAAATTTTTGAGAAAAAAAATACACAACATTGGCTAGCGTTACCTTAAGTTGTACATCGTTATAAAGCGTTAAATAACAGTATATAAAATTTATTACATATTTTTGTTGAAACAAGGACCACTGTAGAAGAAATTTTTTAATTTTTTTTTAAAGAATAAATAATGTATTCTCATAATCAATTTTATTTACTGCATTTTTTAAACTAAAAGAAATATTTTTTGGGATGTAGGATATTTAAACAAATCAAGTAAATAATGTAAAATTCCACCTTAAATCTAGGAAAATCGATATTAATGCGTTACAGTGTAATTTTCGAATTTTCTTTAAATTTTGCCAATTATGAATTAAACTTGGCTCCATAAAGATTTGATCAGTTTATCTATTGATCAATTAAACAGTTCGTTTGTATAATTAATGATGGAAAAAGGAAATTGTAACATGAAGGATTTTAAAATGTTACTAATGTTTTTTTAAAAAAAAAATTGTTAAAAGTTTAAAATTTTAAGGGTACGGCCTCTTTGAAAATTTTCTTAATTTAATATTTTATTTTTTAATTTTTTCATCAATATTTTGTCACTATTTTTTGTAACATTAGAGAGTTTACAGAAATAAAGAAGAAACAAAAAAGAAAATAACAATTTTTTTAATAAAATCGAATTGACGGACCCTAGAAAAAAGAACACCCACCAATTTTTTTGAAAACAACAATTTTCTATATAAAATTGACAATTTTTTTCTCAAAAACCGTAAATGCTATGAAAAAACAAATATGATTTTTGAAGAGAACTCGTCGAAATCTTTTTTCAAGGGTCCGAATTGACCGAATATAAAGTTTCGATCAATTCATTTTTTTATTCCTAATATTAAATATGAAATAATTTTCGGAAATTTCGATATTTAATAAACTTGTTTCAAATTTTTTTAAGCTAAAAAAAAAATTGGGCAACAAAATTTTTTTACTCAAAAACATTATTAAAGTATCTTTTTTATTCTTTTTATTGATTTTAACCAATATTATATGAAAATATTTAGTAACATTAAAGACTTTAAAGAAAATTAAAAAAAAACAGTAGGAAAAGCTCAATTATATATGTACCTCGAATTGATCAAATATAAAGTTTCGATCAATTCATTTTTTTAAAATTTTATGCATAATGGCGATAAAATTTAAAACGAGACATTTTCCTAAAATTGTTTCAATATTTTTAACTTGAAAAAAATATTTTTAAAATAAATTTTCCGATACAAAATAGTTATGTGTGTAAAAATATAAATGGACGATTTGATCAATTCGATTTTATTAAGAAAATTCAAAATTTTTTGCTGCTTTTTTGAAATTTTTCTTAAGACCCTGAGATGTTACAAAAAATTGTCATATAATATTGGTTAAAACCTATATAAACAATAAATAAGATGTGTTCATTAGGATTTTGAGTAAAAAAATTTTGCTTGGAAATTTAAAATTTAAAAAAAAAAAATATTGAAACAAATTTATTAAAATGTCAAGTTTAAAATTCTATCGCCGAAATAAATAAAATTTTAAAAAAAATGAATTGATCAAAACTTTATATTAGAGGCATTGTGAATTTGTTTACATTTTACAATTACAAAATATTCGAACTCTAATAAAAGCTAGAAAAATGATGTGTGCAATGAAAAAATTATGCAACTTTGTGAAACTTCGGAAGTTACACCTTATAGATTGGTCTGCAATGTTTCTGCAATTTTTGCAAAATTCGAAAATTCGATTTTAGTTAATTTAATTTTCTTTAAAAATGAATTTTGGATAATTGAACTTGTCTGATTTTTTGATATTAAATTTAAATAAAAATATTTATATCTTAATGGCTTATGTTCTTAAATTTAAATATTCGTAGAGCAAAAATAATGAAAAAATTTTAATTCATTTAAGAATAATTTACAAAAGAAAATTCTATAAAATCGAATAATGGAAAAACGAATTATATTTAATCGAATTTTCGAATTTTGCACAAATTGCAGAAATATTGCAGACTAATCTATAAGGTGTAACTTCCGAAGTTTCACAAAGTTGCATAATTTTTTCGTTGCACACATCATTTTTCTAGATTTTATTAGAGTTCGAATATTTTGTAATTGTAAAATGTAAAAAAATTCACAATGCCATATTAGATCAATTCAATTTAAATAGGAAAACTGATGTTTTTTTATTTTTTTCTTCTTTATTTCTCTAAATTCTATTTTGTTACAAAAAATAATGGCCAAATATTGATTAAAAAATAATAAAATTTTTATTTTAAATTTTGTAAATTTTCTATGGCGCCGTTTCCTTAAAATTATTCACATTTTAGTTATTTTTTTTAAAGAAACATTAGTAACATTTAAAAATGTACAACACTGTAAACAGTTGAGGTACAAAATGATGTACAAAATAATGTACAAAAAGTAGAATATTTACTTTATTGCACAAAATTTCAGTTCTTTGGAAAAAAATTTACATTAGAGTACAATAAAGTGTACACTATTGTAAGTTTTTAATATTTCATCGAATAGCAGGTTTATGTTCAAATTAAAAGATTGTTTAAAGTACAAATTTTGAAACATTTTCAATCAAAACAATTATAGGACATGAATGTACAAAATTTGACTATAAATATCTAAGGAAAAAATCAATCTTTATAAATTTTTTTGATTGAAAAAAATGTAAAAAATATATTTTTTTCCACTTGCTCATAAAAGCTTTTTTCAAATCCGCTCAAAACAATTAAAGTGTGTATCAATGTTTTAGTAATAGCAATTAAAAATATTCATACTTCTTAATACCAAAGCCAATCGTATTGAAATAAATAAATGAAACTTTTATTGTCTCTTTAATAACGAAAAAAACCTTTGAAAAAACTTTATCTTAATTTCTAAAAAAATTCTGAATATTAAATATATTTGATTGAATTAAATTTTAAAAATAAAACCCTTTAAGTTATTTTAGATCAAATATAATACAATAATTACCCATAATTGAATTGAGTAAAAATTTTACTATCCTTCAAAATGAACTTATAGCGAACAATTTTTTGAATTTTTCAAATTTTGTACATATATCTTAAAGAAAAAATTATACTTTTTGTTAAATGTTACATTAATGTTTTATTTTTATTTTTGTACATTTTGTTATCAAAATAATTGGTACTTATATGTACTTTTTCGATATTTGTATCTTTATGTGTGTAACATACGTTTTTTAACTTTATGTAGAAATATTATTACCTCAATCGCTAACAGTGAATGTTATAGTTTTTCTTTTCCACTAATAGTTAGAGAAATGAACTGTTGAATTGATCAATAGATTAACTGATCAAATCTTTACGGAGCCATTAAACTTGGTGTTTTAGGCATTAAAAAGAGTTTTATTGGCTAGAAAAAAATTCAAAATTAAATTTAAAGTTTTTTTTTTGTCGAATTTCATCAACCAATTTGAATTTCCTAAAAATATGACATCCATATGAAACTCCTATTTTTTTGATGACTCAAGTTTTTTTCGAAATAATAAATTTCAATCGAAAATCATTTCAATTTCCATTTAAACACTTAGAAATTTTTTTCAAGGGTTTTCTCGGAAACAAACCTAAGGATTTTCAACTCTACTTTTCAGTAAAATATTCTTTTATTTTTTTTATTGTTTTAAAAATTGACTTACTCTAGTATATAAATTTTTTTTGCTTGGATAAAAAATTAAAGAAAAGTTAAATCGGTGTTTTAATTTCAATTTTCAGCGACACGATTTTACAATTGCAAGTAAAGATTCCTAATGTAATAAAAGAATATTACAAACTTGTAAATTATTATGCAAAAATTTGATCATTTAGGAAATAATGTCGAAAAAAAATCGATAAAATTTAACAAAAATGTATCAAAAAACGCTAAAAAAATCATAATTTCCATAAATTTTTTTTTGTTAGTTAGCAAGCAAAATCCAATGGGAAAAATAAATGCTAAATATGAGTCGATTTTTTCTCTTTTTTTTTATTTCTTCAAATTTTTGATATTAAAAGTATTAATTTACACAGATAAAGTTTTAAGAACATCTAAAACTTTTAATAATACACCTCTAAGGTAGATCATTGTTTTTAATTAAACTTTGATAACAACAAAAAAAAAACAACAAACTAAGAAGAGTCTTAGATTTTATTATTCATTTTTTAATTTTCAACAAAAAAATTATGTAACTTTTTTTTTTAAATGTAAGACATACAGCTAGGAGTCTTGTTAGGAACATCAAAAAAAATAAATTGGTGAGAAAGTTTACTTGAATTATTATATAACTTCTTTTTAAATGAATGTATACTTTGAAATTTTTTTCAAGATTAAAATGAAAAAAAAAAATAAAATTATAAATTTCTAACTAAGGACCAAATTCAAGCAGCAGAATTAAGAGCTCACACTTAAATGTTGACGCAGTGACGTTTCCATTGTGATCCAAACTAATTTTTATTTTGTTCAATAAGAATTTTTGTTTATAACTTATCACTTGAGTCGGAATCACGCGTAATGTTAAGGCATGTTTTTTTTTATTAGATTTTGTCATATGAATGTGAATTTAGCTTGGTTTTTTATTTTTAATTTTTTTCTTAAAAAAGTTTTTTAGACACAAATTAAATTTATTAAATTATTTTAAACAAAAAAAAATTTTAAAAAAAATGTCTGGTCAAAGTATTGTTGACAGGCTAAATGCTGCTAAACACACTGTCGCTGGTTCCGCATTGGGCAGGGCTGTCGTCAAAGCAACTACTGAAGAAATAATTGCACCAAAAAGAAAACATTTAGACTGTAAAAATAAAATTAAATACCAACCTTTAATTATTTTATTTTGATTGATTTAAAAAAAAATTTAAAGATTTATTACAATGTACATCCGAAATAAATGTATCAATTCCTCAAATGGCTGATTTATTGATTGAACGAACACAAAATTCAAGTTGGGTCGTTACATTTAAATCACTTATTACTATCCACCATTTAATGTGTTACGGAAATGAAGTGAGTTTAAATCTCAAGAAGAATTTTTGCCGAATGTTTAAATTAATTTTTGTTTTAATAGAGGTTTAGTCAATATATGGCTTCGCATAGTAGTAAATTTTCATTAAGTAATTTTATGGATAGAAATAATACACAAGGTATAGACATGTCTAGTTATATTCGAAAATATGCGCATTATTTGAATGAGAAAAGAGAGACTTATAAATTAATGGGCTTTGATTTTTGTAAAGTTAAAAGAGGGTAAATTATAAAAAAAAAAAAAAATTTTTTTTTTTTTCAAAAATATTTCTGTTTAAAGAAAAGACGATGGTCTATTAAGAACCATGCAAACTGAAAAACTATTAAAAACATTACCAATTTTACAAAAACAACTTGATAGTTTAGTTGCATTTGATGTACAAGCCAGCGAGTTAAGTAATGGTGTTATAAATAGCTCGTTTGTACTCATGTCCAAGGACTTAATTCGTCTATTTGCATGCTACAATGACGGAATTATTAATCTTTTGGAGAAATTTTTTGAAATGAATAAAAAAAATTGTCGCGAAGCTTTAGATATATATAAAAAATTTCTTGAAAAAACTGACCATGTCTCTGCTTTTTTAAAAGTCGCTGAAGTAACATACTTAAAATTAAAAAAAAAAATTCTTAAATTTATTTTTTTTTTAAAATAAAGTCATCCGGTATGGATAAAAGCGATATTCCTGACTTGACTAAAGCTCCGAGTAGTTTACTAGATGCTTTAGAGAGTCATGTAAATAGCCTTGAAAATAAAAAAGGAACTAATGTTTCAAATGTAGCATCGTCAAATACTACTGGTTCATCCACAGCTGTTACTAATGCTATAAATTCGCTAAACAGTAATACAAGTTTAACAGCTGATGAGAAGAGACGTGTAATTGAAGAAGAAGCCAAGGC
Organism: Brachionus calyciflorus; assembly: GCA_002922825.1. Lineage (NCBI taxonomy): Eukaryota > Metazoa > Rotifera > Eurotatoria > Ploima > Brachionidae > Brachionus > Brachionus calyciflorus. The sequence continues at coordinate 99,859 of NTPY01000739.1, forward strand.
TTTAGAACAATTAAAGGTAATATTTCAATTACACCCAAAAAAAATTATATAAAAAATATAATATAAATTTTAAGTCTGAAACAGAGGTAAAAAAAATAACTAAGTATTAGGGTACCCGGTATCTTTTAGTTCCCGCTTTTTTTTATTAAATATTATTTTAGTCAAGATTTAGCTTGAAAGCTTAAAATAAAAATTGATTTAATTATTTTGTTGAGTTTGTTTTTAATAGAAAAAAAAATAAAACTCGACAAAAATTAAATCTTTTAAAATTATTAGTTTTAAACTTTAAATTATTTTGCTAGAATAACCACTTGAAAAAACAAAGTTCGGCTACTAGCCCAACAAATGAAACAGCATTTAGTAATTCAATTAATAGTTCTAGTCAAAAACAAGCTTCGGCACCATCAGCTCAGAATGATTTATTCGGAATAGATTTAGGAGGTTTATCGAATACCAATATGTCGGCTAATGGCTCAAGTTCAGCCAGTGATGATCTTTTAATGTTATCAGGACCTAATCCATTTATACAAAATATAGTTAATCAATCATATAATTCTCAACCTCCGTTGAGTTTCAACCCGAATCCTCCAATGGGAAATTTATTCCAACAAGCACCCATGATGTCCAATGTAATGCCTATGTCTCAAGCTCCAATTGGAATGATGCAACAACCACAAGTCACTAACTTTCCACCAATGAGTCAACCCACAATAAACCCTATGAGTAACACTAATCAATTAAGTAAGATTTGTCTATTTTTTAAGTTAAAATAATTTCAACAAAAAAAAATTTTAAATGTTAAAAGTGTTTGCATTTAATAGTAATGCATATTATCCGAATAGTAATAATCCTTTTAGCTCGAATTTTAGTATTAACAGTAATAATAATAATAGCATATTTGATTCAAGATTGTCAGGTTAGATATTAACAAAAATTGGGATTTTTTTTAAATTTTTTTTTACTAAAGTTTGAAATTTTCTAGCTCTAGAATTTTTTTAGCTTGATCACCCTAAACACTTTTTTTTTGGAGGGGAAAATTTGCTTGTCTTTTATACCTTTTAACAGGAACACAAAAAAAATTTTTTAAATAAATGCTAACATGTGTTTTTTCCTTTTTAAAAAATAAATATTCTCTTATCAGGTGATTTATTCAGTGGTTTGAATTTCGATTCAAATTCAAATACAACTGATATTAATAATAATCAGTTAACTACATCATTGTCTACGTCGAATTTAACGACAACAGGTTGATTTTTATTATCTTTTTTTTTGTTTATGTTGAAAAAAGTTATCTATGTTGTCTTGGATATAAGTTTATTGTTTAATGTTGTCACGAAAAATGGAAAGTTTAAGTTTTTATCAATTTTTTGTTGTAAATCTTTATTTATGAATAAGTTAAGCCTTGTATGAACTTTCAATATCTTTATCTGTAACAATATTTTAGATAATTAATTAGTTGGTTTTGATGACGATTCGCGAAATGGTAGCTTTAGAAGACTGGTCATAAATAAAAATTTATTTATTTTTTTGGAAAAATTTTTTTATATGGAAAAAATTCGATGAGACAAGATTTAAGATTCTATAGATAATCTTACCATAAAATAATTCAAGAAAAAAATCAGAAAAAAATTCTTAAGACATTCTTGAAAATAAAATTTTACGATTTTTTTTTGAGAAAGTGGAAAATTCACATTTAGGGTCATTTACTCTTTAATGAAAATCTTTTACATCTTATAAGAGAATTTTTTTCAAATAAAAGCGTCTTACAAACTCACATTCTTTTTGCCAAATATTGCTGCATATTGAAAATTGATTAAAAACTTAAACTTGTATGTATGAGAAAATTAATTTTTCCAACAGGAAATTTCGTAATTTATTTTCCGTAAAGTTTAGCTATGAATGTTTGTTAATTATTTGTAATTTTAAAATATCAATCGTCTTTATTATTTAATGAAATTGTCGCCCTTGAACACAACATTAATTTTAGTAAATTATTCTTAAAAATTCTGACTTTTCTATTTTAAATCTAAACAAAGACGACTTAAACCCATTCTTAAATGTTGGTACACTCAACAAAGCAAAATCTCACGAGACGATTGATACTAAAAACTCAACTATGGCTTCAAATGCTAGTGTTCTTAGTAATCCTGAACTAAATGCATTCTCTTCTTCTAATGCTTTTAATAATGGTAGTACTACTACTGACACTAAAAATGCTTGTTCTTCAGCTATTGATTTTTCAGGTTATAATTTTAAACTTACCTCTTTAAATTTGTGTGCACCCTTAATAAATTAACAAACAAAATAAATTTCTAACTTTCATAATTTGTAGAATTTGACGCTTTTGGTGATGTTTTACAACCAACTAACACAAATAGTACAATCTTAAATCCAATTTCAACAAATATAAAACCAATTGAAAATAAAAATGGCTTAGATTCGAAGATAATTTCAAATGATTTAGAATCTAGTTTGGCTTCGTTAGCCGATAATTTAGATATAAATAGCAAAAATAAAAATTTTGGGTAACATTGACAAAATTGATAAATTTTTAAAAGAAAAAATTTTTTATTTGAAATTTTCTTGTTTAGTAAAAATCACCAATGGAATGGAAATAACCAACAAAACCAATTAAAAACTGGTGGTCAAAATTGGACTAAACCAGCCCAACCGACACTTACTCCAACTCAATCTGGAATGCCATGGGGACAACCTACAATGAACCCAATTAATACTGCCCCTATGTCTGCACCTATGAATGGAAATTGGAATGGCGCTAATCCATTTAGTGCTCCGATGCAACCGATTAATCCAATGAGCGCTAAACCTCAAAATATGATGCAACAACAACCAATGCGACCAGCAGTAGCTTCGACTAATAATCCGTTTGATTTATTCTAATTAATTTAACAACAAAATTTTAAATATTTTTTCTCGTCGAAAAAAAAAACCCAAATAAAATGAGTACGATTTTTGTTATAGAAATTTATAGAATGATTAATTTTTAAAATAAAGATATAATGCAAAATAATTCAAGATCCTTGTAACCACAAAAGGATACCTATTCTAGATTAATTTCTATTCTTAAAAAAAAAAATTTCCAATTAATTTGATCCAATTTTAAACAGATTAAATTTTTTTTACAAAATGTGTTTTTCCTAGAATTATCATAACAGATTTTTTTTTATATATATGTTGGTCGTAAAATGATTTATGTCAAGCGCGGTGAATTCAACTAACAATTTACACATGTATTTTTACTACTTTTCTTTTTTTTTTTTTAAATTTCAATTTTTATTTATATGAATGAATATGGCTTATAGAAATTTAATTCCTTAAAAAAAATATTTCTTTAATTTTTATAATTATAAAATATGATGATGATGATGATATTTTTATTCACGATGTAAATTAATGTGTTTATCCTTTACATAAAGATATAAATATTATTTTATATTTCATATTTATATATATATATTTAAACTTGGATCCCTTTTTTTTAAATTTAAATTCATTTTTTATTTATTAATAAATTAATCCAAAAAGTGAAATTCTTCAAAATTTTATCAAAAATATTTCTAGTTTTTAGGTTCCTCTGAAGCTTGGATACGGATCAGTAGGTCAGGATCACAGTTGTAAATATATGAAAGTTTATGATTCGTTTCTTAAAGGTCTTTATATAAGTTACCGTACCCCGTACTCAAAAATAAAACAATAAAACAATAACAAAAAAAATTTTTTTTGGGTCAAGTTTCGGAAATGCAGAAGTGATTTTTCTTGCAACTTGGTATTTCCCAAGTGCGGCTCTTATCCAAACGTCAAACTTCACTTATAAACCATTTAGATTTTTCTTTTTTAATCATTCAGTTAATTGATTCTAGTAATTCAAAATTCTATTTTTAAATCTAACTAGACAATTTTTTAACTGTTCTATAATATCCTGAAGATTTACCATCTTTCTTTAAACTTTTTGTTTAGACTTACAGTACAATCTAAAACAAAGTTAACGATTCGTTTAAACACTGTTTAAACAAATGTTTAAACAAAGGGTCTACCTAACCAGCACA
>NTPY01000739.1:111745-136651 GCA_002922825.1 Brachionus calyciflorus
AACAATACCAACAAAAATATGTAGATTTTTAGAATAATAAAAAAAAATATGAATCGTATGATTTTAGTCTATTATCCTAAGCAAATTATGATTGACAAAAAATCGTCTTGAAAAAGATTGTCAAAAGTATTAAAGTATTTAAAAAAAAGAATATGGTATGTTTTCTTTAAAAAGGGAACATCTTTCCAAAGAAAAATTTTCTATGTTCTTTTTTCATTCCCTTAAGATGTTCCTTTTTTTTAAGGAAACATACCATATCCTCATTTGGATATAAACTACAAAAAGAATTTATGATTTGAATTAGCGCTCGATTATATTTTGTAGATTTTGGTCCAAGTCTTTAAAAATATCGTACGATTTTTTTTATTAATTTTTATTAGTTTTAAAGAGTATTTTTTTAAGAACAATATTAAGTTAAAAATTTTTGAAATCAATTTTCATTATTTAAAAAAGAATAAAAGCGAACGAAAAATTTTAAAATTTTCGCTCTATAATTTAGATTCGAAAAAATTTAAATTTAAAAAAAAAAACAAAAATTTTTTTATCAACGATCAAAATTTAGATCACGAGAAAGCTTTTCACGTTTATCAATTTCATTTTGTACCAGAACGTAATAAGAAAGAGATACAGTACAAATAATGAATGTACCGTACACCATAGCTAAAAGCATATTAAAATCGTATTTTAATACTTAAAAATCGGTGAAAAAAAAAAACCAAAATTGATACTAAGGAAAAAAGGGGGAAAATAAAATTTTGGTCATTTTCAATTTTATAATCTAATTTTTGGTAAAAGTCAGATTTTACCACTGTTTATACAGAACATACACAAAACAAAACCAAACCGAAACAGAATATTTTTAAAATGGTTTTGCGTTGGTTTTGTGTCGATTTTGTTTATGCTCTATTTAAACATTTTTTATGTTTTCGTTAACTTTGTTTCGGATTGTACTGTACTTTGAATTTTTAAGTTTATAATTATATTGTTTTTGATTGACTAAGCAGTGTTGGACATTAAATGCAGATTGAAGCTCAAAATTGAGCATAAAATGAGAAATATTAACCAAACGTCAAGTAGCTAACTTGTTTCTTATCTTTCTTATATTTAAACAATTTATTTTTGTGAATAGAGTTTTCGATTTCTAATGGCTAAAAATTTTTCAATTTTCATTCAATGGACAATTCTGGTACTTTTATAATAATAATGTTGTTGTTCTATTAATAAAAATTGAAAAGTTGTTATATACCGGTAGTTTTTTTTTTAGATCTAAACAAGAAAGTTGGATTTTTCCAAAAATAAGTTGACTTTAAAGAAGAATAATGATCTTAAATTAAATTTAATTACACGTGATTTCTCGTAAAATAAACGTGTCATATTAAAAATTCTTAAAGATTAAAATTTTTAAATAATGAAATCATTTTCTTAAACTTAATCTTGTTACTTCATTCAAAATATTTAGATAATTATTGTAATTTTTTATTTTGATGGTGGAATTTCCATCAAAGTCATAAAGCCAAGTTTAAAAATTAGTAGGTTTCGAGCCCTAATAAGTCAAATTTAAATTGACAGTAAAAAAATCTTAACTTATTTTAAGATGTAGTTAGAGATTACAACTTTCTTCAAAAATTAGCTTTTGGGTCGGAAAATTTTATCTAAAATTATTTAAATAAAAATTCCTAAATTTACAAAAAATATAGAATTTAAGGGAATATGGCTTAAAATTCTAAGCTAATTTGAAATTTTCTAATTTTCTAATTTGAATTTAAATTAGAGTATTTTCAGAATATTCATTTAAAGGGGGAATAAAATTTAAAGACTCTATAATTTATGGTCTGGAGCACTTAACCAAAAACGTTAAAAAAACGAAACACATGTATTTTAAAGTCTTTAATAAATACCGTAATACCTTGTATAGGAATTAAAACCTAAAATTTTAAAAATTAATGCACCCCTAAATAAAAAAATATTTTATTTTTTACCATATATTTTAATAAAGAACCTAATCAACAGTATTAAACAATGTTTCGATTATTTTTACGTTTTGCCAATCGCTTAAAAAATAGCTTTTTTGGCGCATTTATTCTTAAAATTTTGATTTGTATTGCATGCATTTGTTTGCAAGGTATTACGGTACTCATAAATAAATGAAAATTTTGTTTAAAAGATAAATTTTTAGTTTTAAAATTTAGTTTTTCTTTTTAATAAAACAATTCTAATAAATTTTAATTCTAAAGAAAGGAGCACAATTGTAGAGGTCTATTTTTAAAGGGCTTACTCAAAGATTCTATAAATAAATCCCAAATAAAAGAACAATCGAACAAATTACAAGACACTAGGAATAAGGCTCTTTTTAAACTCTTAGTTTTAATAGTTAATCATTTTAAATTGTTTGATGGCTTTATTTAAAGCAAAAAAAATAAGCTTTAAAGAGTGTTTGTTTACCTTTTAAAAAAAACCGTGATTAAAATTCTAATACATATCACTTATTCAAAATAAAAATAATTTCTCTTGTTCAAAGTTTTAAGATAAAATTTTACAATAATCACGTTTTATAAATTTTCTTATAAGTAAAAATAATTTTACCAATAAAATCTCTTTAAAAAAAAAATAAGAACAAAACTTTGATTAGAATATCTAGAAATTAGGCTCAATATCTTATCATTCAAATAAATTAAATATTTATTTTTTAGATTATGTCAAAGTGTATATTTCAAAGAATTTAACAAAAAAAAACATTTTAAAATTAAAATAATTTAATAATTAATAGATAAGGTAAGAACATTTAGATCCCTTTAATTTTAATTTTAGATTCAAGTTTTTGTATTTTATTTTTCTTTAAAAATAAATTTCTAATTAAAAAAAATGTCTGCTTTAAATGGTACCTGGACTCTTGAAAAATCTGAAAATTTCGATGAATTCATGAAAGAATTAGGTACCGAAAATTTTGTATTAAGTGTTAAATGCAATTTTTTAGCTTTTTTTTTCATAAGGTGTTGGTTTAATATTGAGGAAAGCTGGTAATATGGTAACTCCTACATTGATCATCTCCAATCAAGGAAATAAATGGTCAATTAAAATGAGATCAACTTTTAAAAATACAGATGATGAATTCAATTTAGGTGAAGAGTATGATGATGGTACAAATTTGAATAAAATTTTTTAAATTTATTAAAATTAAATAAATTTTTTTATTTTATAAAAGAAACCACTGATGGTAGAAAAGTCAAGTCTTTATATAATTTAGATGGTGATAAGCTAATATGTGAACAACGTGATCGTAAGACAAGAGCCCTACAAGTAACTGCTGTAAGATCAGTTAACGAAGAAGGAAAAATGATTGAAGTAAAATTAATCAATAATTATTTTAAAGTGTTGTAAATCGATTTTTTGGACTGATAAATCTACTCGTTCGTATAAATACCAATTTCTTAAACTAGACTAAGTTAAAATCGACTTATCTGACTTACTATCAATTTTTAACTCTTTAAAAATTTTATTTAAGATCTTTTATTTCAAGATTTTACACCGATTTAATGTCGTACTATATCCATACCAAACAGTACCAAATTCAGATCGAACTGATTTTCCAAAACACTCTCAATAATTAACCTATTCTAGGCTTATGTACACTGTAAATATTTAAGGCGAAAATAACAAAAAGGGTATAAGTTTATAAGACGCTTTTATGCGAAAAAATTCGCATATAAGATGAAAAAGAGCTTCATTAAAGAGTAAATAATCGTAAATGTGAATTTTTTTAATCGTTTTTCTTTTCCACTTCCTCATAAAAGCGTCTTACAGATAGGCAGATTTCCGCCTAAAAAAATTACAGTGTATGTTACCAAAACGAAAAAATCTTAAAATATTTTTGAAAAATAATTTTTTTTAATACTTTGAAGTCCATTTATCTTTTGATTTACAATATTTTACTAGTTCATTTTCTTAGTAATTTATTATTATCAATTTATAAATGAAATATATATTTTTAAGGTTCTCACATGTAACAATGTTGTAGCTAGACGCATATTTAAGCGTGTTGAGCAATAAAGGAAATAAATAGAATGAGAAAAATTGATCAAATTTAGAACTCGATTAAAATTATTCCATGTTGGATCGATTCTGGAATCAGAGAATTTACAGTTTTCCAATTTTCATTTAATCAATAATTTTTTTTATTAAAATTTAAATTAACTCATTAAGCTTATGTTAATAAATTTTCCTAAAAATTAAAGAAAAAATTTTTTTAATTAAATATCAATTAAAAAATTATTTATTAAATATTATACAATTGAATTAAAAAATAATTTTTTATTTTCTACTTGCCTGATAATGGGTGTTACTAAAACACTGACCGCCAATTTTTTGAAAAGCACGGACCGGTCCTAGCAAGGGTTTAAATAACTCCGACCACCAATTTTCTAGCTCATAATTTTACGAGCTTTCACGCAAGACCATGAACTTAGCTACATGACTCTTTTTATTTTTAAATTTTTTTTAAAACTTTTTTAAACTTTTGATGCTTATGAAAATCGAAGTAATTGTCCTGTAGCTAAGTTCATGGTCTTGCGTGAAAGCTGAGACGATTTTATACAAGAAAATCGGTGGTCGGAATGATTCCGAACATTTTTCGAGTGGATAGGTATGGGTCCATAAAACCTTATTTTTTTTCAACTTTTTGGATGGGTCTGCAAGACTAAGGAAGCATTCGACCACTATCTAAGTGGTCGGATGCTTCCTTAGTCTTGCGTGAATTTATCACTTTATATATATATATATCTTTCTTTTTTGGTAACATATTACGTGACCAGAGTTTAGGTGACCACTAAAAAAAATCTTGGTCACCAAGTCGACATAATTCTTGTGGTCATATATTACGTGACCACATGGTCACATAACAGACGAGACCCAATTTTTGGTGAATTTTTAAAAAAGTTGAATTAATAGATCTGACATCGTCCTTTAAACTAACCCATAAAAAAGTAAAGGGTTGAGACTCGAATGAGTTGACTTGAGTTAGCTGTTTTGTTTTCGGTCGACTCGAGAAATTCAAGAAAAATCATTTATTGCTTTTTCGACTAAAATTACGCAGATTATTCAAAAATAATTTAAATTAATTTACTTTTTGAGAAAGAAGGTGTGTTTGACTATTTTGGTTATGCATGAGCAAAATCTAGAAAACTGCTTTATCATTCTAACAAAATAAAATTTAGTGGTTATAAATTCTTTTAATTTTTCAAACAAATAATATATTGAATGAATCTTTTTTAGTCTTTCTAAAGGCTTTATTAAACATTTAAAAATTTTATTTTTAAAGTTAAGTTTAATTCTAAACTAACACCAATAATATCATCAATAAGGATATATTTAAAATGAACACTTTAAATGGTTCTTGGATTCTAGAAAAAAATGAAAATATGGATGAATTCTTGAAAGAGTTAGGTAGAAAAATAATATCATCATAATTTTGGCTAGTTTTCAACAAAAAAAGAGGCATTCGAGAGCCAAAAAAAAATTCAAAAAAAAATATTTTAACCGCTATTATTAGCTCATTTGTAATATTTAAAAAAATTTTTGAAATTTTTTTTTGACTCTTTAAAATTCCGGTTTTTTTGAAAACTTTAAAAGTCTAAATATTCAAGAAAAATGCTTGTTTATTTAAGGTGTAAATTTACTTATAAGAAAAGCTGCTAAAATAGTAACTCCAACGATTATAATATCAAGTCAAGATAAGCATTGGTCTATTAAAATGAGATCCTCATTCAAAAATAAAGACAGTGAATTTAACATTGGAGAAGAAATCGATGAGGGTTTTTTTTTTTTAATTAACAAAAAAGAAATTTTTTTCTAAATTTAGAAAAAAAAATAATTTAAGAAACACCTGATGGTAAAAAAATAAGATGCTTATATTATTTAGAAGGAGATAAGCTTGTATGTGAGCAAAGAGATCGAAAGACAAGAGCTTTACTAGTCACTGTAGTGAAAACAGTCAATCAAGATGGAAAAATGGTTGAAGTAATTATTTTTAAAAAATTAAATTTTTTAATTAACAATTTCTTGAAATGTAATTAAAAGGTTCTTACTCATAAACATGTTGTTGCCAAACGTTTTTTTAAACGTGTTGAATAAAAATTCAATTCAATAGTGCGAGCCTAACGAACAAATTTTAAAACTATGTTTTATTTTTTTTATTTTACCAAATTTGCTCGGCTAAACTCCCACTACCGATATTGATTATAAAATTTACATGTAATATATTTATATATTTTTTTTCATTTTAATTTTTTTTTATTAATAAAAAATTTTTCAAATAAAATTTATTTTGTTTAAAAGACTTTTTATACTGAAAAAAAAATATTAAAATGTGTAGGATGCTCGTTTTTTTTTTCTAATTCGTGAGAAGATTTAAATATACGCATTTTTTTTATTGTTTGTTAATTTGGTTTAATTAAGAAAAGTCACCAGAAGGTCCACGACTCAATTGATAAAAAAAAGTTAATTAAGATTAAGAGTAAATGCACTTAGAGAGTAACTTAATCTATTATCATATCTCTATCGTGGACCTAATACTTGAAAAAAAATAAATTTTCAGTTTTATTGATATTCAATATTTTAATTTTCTTTTTTTTTTTCTTACTTCAATTTAGAGAATGAGAAGTCGACATATTTTTTTCATTTAAATGTTTGAAAATTGATACGAAATTAAAAAAAGATAAATAGAAAATATTCAATGGAAAAGTCACAGGTATTTATATTTACTTTGGGTTAAAATTTAAAAAAAAATCAATAAATAATTTAAAAGTATCAAATTTTGAATCATCTTCGAAGTATTCTAATAATTTAAGTTTTACTTGAAAAATTAAGGGATTTTAAAATATTTTTGAAAATTTCTCATTCCTGTGATTAATGTTAATTTAGATCGACTTAAAGTCTGAGAACATTAATGAACCATTAGGCTTTTAAGTTTTAGTAAAGGTTTGCATGACATAGACTCATATTTTAATATTTGGTCAATCTGTTCTCATTTTTATCTAAATGGATCCAATTCTACTGAAATATGCAAAATTCAATACTTGAGTTTTTTTTTCTTTCAAAATCTTGAGAAAATTTTAATTGTGGATTTTCATGAACATTTCAATCTTAGTTCACCAAAGTTCAGTGAAAATAAAATTCAAGATAAAACTTGAAAAAATGATGCTTCGTTAAAATATTTTCAGGGTAATAGTGACCAATTCTTAAAAATTTACAAAAACTCATCTGATTATTTGAAAATAAAAAATAAATTCGAAACTTTGCTGATAGGACTTCTTCTCAACTTAAAATCATTCATAAAAAATGGAAAATACAAATACTTTTATAAATTTGTAGAGCTCATCTAAGTTTGGGATAAATTTGAATTATTTTCTGATAGTTGCCTTTTTAAAAGAATTTAGAAATGGCAAGAGACAAACAATTTTTTTATTACGATCATACAATTTTCACAGAGTTGGGATCAGTTACATGAAATTCAGTTATCAGTCAGTATCGGTTATTTATAAATCAGTTATCAGTCAGTTTCAGTTTTTTAGTAACTTTCAAAAATCAGTTAAATTCAGTTATTTTAAAAAAACGAAACTATTTTTTTATTGGAAATATTTAAAACAAATAAACGTTTCATAGTTTATGAAATTTTAGTTAATTTTTGAAAAATTTAATTTGACAAATTTTTGATAGGTAAATCCGATATCTAAGTTTTTTTTTATTATGAGTTCTAAGTTTTGTAACTCAGAACAGTCTAAAAAATGATTCTAAGTTAAAGTTCTAAGTTAGAAAATATTATAGATTTAATTCTATGGCTATTTTATATTTACCATATTTACTCGATATTAAGAATATACCGGCACATCAAAAAAATTCTTCTAATCGAGTGATTTTTTTTTCAAAAAATAACTCAAATAAAATTAAAATATTCCTCTATTTGAGAAAATTTAAAAAAATATATAAAATAAAATTTTGTTTATTTCACAAATTTTATTGGTACAAAAAAAATATTTTGAAAAAGACGGGTGTGTGTTTATTTGGACATTGAAAAAATTTGCATAATTATGAATATTATTTGAGATAAAAAAAAAAAGAAAAATTAACTCGAATTGAATCTTTTTTTTTCCAAGTTTTATTCAATTAGAAGAAAAATAATTTAATTCGAATTATTCTTAATTTCGAGTAAAAACGGTAATTTGAAATACAGTCAAAACTGGATAAACCGGACAAAAATAGCCACAAAAAATTTTTTCCGGATTAAATTTTTACGGATAATCAAAATTATTAAATTTGATGACATGGAGGCTTACTTTTAGCGGAATTTAAGGCTAATATTTATTGTCTCTTGTATATTAATATTTATTTGTTTCTTTCAAGAACAAAATTTAAAAACCGGCATTTCATTGATCTAATAAATTATTAGAACATTTATTATTCATTTAATATTATTATTAAAAATAATATAATAAGCTTAATGTATAATATATATTGACTGACTATTAACATCTATTTAATTTTGACGAATTTTTTTTTAAATTTTTTGTTGTTCTAAAAGATAATTGACCTCTCTTTAGGCTCTGTATTAAAATAGCAATTGAAAAAAAAGCAAGGTTAACTGAGCAAAATAAAAAGAGCATAGGTGATTTAATTAATTAAAATAGCAAAAATTAAAGCTAACAAAAATAGCAAAAAAAAAAGCAAAACTAATTAGTCTTAAGAAGAGCAAACAATAATAGCAAAAAAAAATAGCAAAAAAATTTTAAAAATAAAGCAAATTAAAAAAATTAATTGGATAATTGAATTTATTTGAAAATTTATTTTAAAAATGGCTGAGAATAATTTTGATCAAATAGTGGATGATTTGGATAATTTGAGTTTAAATGAATTGATTGGAAAAATAACTTTATCCCAAAAAAACAAACCAATTTTATCGATAAATGGATACTTATTAGGAATTATGGTAAGGATGGAACCAAGTGGCGTTGCGTTGAAACTAAGCAATATTGCCATGCAAAATGTGAAACAAGTGGAAATGTGGTTGGTCAAGAATATTCCGTTTTATTCAAAAAAGAAAAAGATGAGCATCATAATCATGCACCAGATTTGGTTAATTTAGAACATAAAGAAAAAAGAAGAATTTTGAAAGAGGCAACAATCGCATGTTCTAAAGTTGCTTCGAATGTCGGACCTCGTCAGATTCTTTCAAGCTGTGTTGGAGCTATACATTCTAAAGAGGCAATAGCTACTATGCCTTCTTATGATGCAGACCGACAGGCAATCAACCGGTTTAAGTAAATAGGATTGCCAGATTATCCACCTGAACCAGAATCATTGGATCAAATTAACATCCCCGAGTTTTTATCAACCTGTTTAAGCGAGGAGAACAAAAAGGGTGAATTATTTTTGCTTCACGATTCTGGAGCTGAGGACCCTGACCGATTTTTTATTTTTTCAACATTAGAAAATTTGAAATTAATTGAAAATAGTAATTGTTTCGCGGATGGCACCTTTAGTATAGCTCCGAAACTATTCTATCAGGTATATACCATACACGCTTTGATTAATGGTCGGTGTGTTCCCCTTATCTATTGTATTTTGCCTAAAAAAACTGAACTTATCTATACCAAAGTTCTTAATATCCTTGTTAATTTTTTAAAAACTGGTCCAAAGTCAATTACGACTGACTTTGAAAGAGCCTTTATTTACAGTATAGGAATTGTTTTTCAAAATACTATTATTTATGGATGCTTTTTCCACTTTAAGCAAGCTGTTTGGCGGAAAATTCAAAATATAGGTCTTAGCGTTGCTTATATTGAGTCGCGGGTACATGGTAAAATTCTTAAATTACCGCAAGTGCTTGCATTTGTGCCCCCTGACCATGTTATTATACTTTTTAAAAAGATTTACTCTGATTTAGACAAAACTCTGGAGCATTTTGATAAAATTATGGAATTTTTTGCCTATTTAGAAGAGACCTGGATTGGTAAAGAAGAGACTAAAAAAGTCGGAAGAGGTCGCGGGGTTAAAACCCAGCAAGTTTTTGTAAAACCATTGTTTGACATAAACTTATGGAATATAAATAGTAGAATAAATGATTGCCTTCCTCGAACCAATAATTTTGTCGAAGCTTGGCATAATGTGTTCAGTAATATGTTAGCTAAGCATCCCTCTATTTACCACTTGATTAACAAGTTTAGGGAGGAACAGAAGAAGTCTGAAGATCTATTGATCCAGTTAAAATCAGGGGTTTTATATAAACGTAAGCCTAACTACATTTTATTGGACGAGCGCATAAGAGAAATAGTGAAAAATTATTCAATGGAAAGCTTTGATGAATTTTTTGAAAATTTATCTTTAATTTTGAAATATTAATTTTTTTTCTCAAGGTAAATTTTGCTCAATTAATTGATTTGATTTTTATTTTATGCTATTTTAATAAATTAATTTGCTATTTTTATTGGCTATTTTAAAATTGCTCTTTTTAAATTAGTGCTCTTTTAATTGATTTATTTTAAAACATGCTATTTTAAATCGCCCCCCTCTCTTTATTATAAAGTATGAATTAATTAATCGAATAACAAAAAAAAAATAAAAATATAGAGTTCTGACTGTATTTCTTTTGTTTAAAAAAAGACCAAAATTTTGTCAGTTAAAATCAGTAACTGGCAGTTTTTGGAAATCAGTAATCAGTCAGTTTCAGTTTAAGTGATAACTGAAATTAGCTGAAACTGATCAGTTAATAAGTTTCAGTTTCCCAACTCTGAATTTTCATCTAACTTTACAGTAGATCTTGATCAAAAGAAACTTCTTATAACCATTTGTATGAGCTTTTAATGAATTAGTAAAATCTAGTCTCTGAGGTCCCCCAGTCAAATTAATTTTTCTGCAACATACATGAAACATGTAATTATCAGTATGTGACAGATAAAACTGTCTGTATTATGTATGTAATATGTTTTTTTTAAAATTTAAAAAAAAACACATTTGAACTTTGTAAAAAAACTCCACCCTAAATTAAAATTTGAGTATATATTTTCAAAATTTTTCATAATTTTATTTTAATTTTTATTTTAAAAAATAATAAAAGTTTAAAAATTTTAATTAATATTTTACTCCTAAATAATTATCGAAATTTAAGACAAAAGGTAAGTAAGGAAAGGTAAGGAGGTTTTTGGAAATTAAACAAATGAATATGTGAGTGAAAGAACTTGGTGGTTCTTGGCTTAATTCTTGGCAAAGCTGTTGTTTCTTTGATAATTCTTGGCAAACTTGGTGCTACTTTGGCTTCTCTGGGAATTCTTGGCAAACTTGGTGGTTCTCTGGCTTTTCTGGTAATTCTTGGCAAACTTGGTGCTACTTTTGCTTCTCTGGTAATTCTTGGCAAACTTGGTGGTTCTTTAGCTTTTCTGGTAATTCTTGGTAATTTTGGTGCTACTTTGGCTTCTCTGGTAATTCTACGCAAACTTGTTTTTTTATCTTCGGGAGCTCTTGGCAAACAAGGTGGTATTTTGGCTTTGTTTAGTTTTATTAATATTTATCATACCATGATTCCATATTGTATTATTTTTGAAACATACATGTGACATGTATGCAACATCCTAAAATTTCATACATGCCACATGTCTGCTAAATTCTTTTCTGACAGACATTTCAAAAGTCTGAAATAGGAACCTTGGCAGACATGTCGCAGACGTCTTTTCCAGGCTTTTACATACATGTTGCAGACAAATAAGTTTGACATGGCCATAGACTAGATATAATTATTTTCTATCTTGTATCTACTTCTAGCTCTTCAATGTTCTTAACTTTTATACAGTAAAATCCTCATTAAATTATCTTTCTAATGGTATATAACGTAAATGCTCGATTTTTATGACATGTCATTATTATAGGATACCCTATATTTATGACATGTCGTTATGTATCGAACAGTGGTTGAAAAAACCGATCTAGGACATGTCATAAAAACCGAAAAAGGCCTTTTTTCGAGAAATTTGTAACCATTTTTATGACATGTCACAAATATAGGAAATAAAGTAAAAAAAAAAGAGAAAATATGCCCAATTTAATATAAATATTATATAATAAAGAAAATAACTTACCCAATCGATCAATTATTTCGGAAAACGTTAATTAATTTATCCGCTTATTATTTCTTTGATTTTTTTTTAATTTAAATCAATTTTTGTTATGTTATATTTTTCGAAAAATAAAAAAAGTTTAAATATTCAATTATTTGAACAGTGAACGTTTTAAAAAAAATTAATCCCTCATAGAGGATTGTTAATTTTTTATTTTCACACACTTTTTTTTTTAAATTCTGTTTTTCACATGACCGTTCCTTTTCTAAAAAATAAAAAAAAATTTAAAATTTTATCTCATACCATTTTATTTTTATTATTTTAATTTATTTTAGAAAATTTAGGTAAGTAATTTTCTAATCTTTTTTTCCTGCCCAATTTAATATTTATATTATGAATTTTTATTTTTTTTATATATCTAATTGCCCAATTTAATATACATTTTTCCCTTTATTTCCTATATTTGTGACATGTCATAAAAATGGTTACCAATTTCTCGAAAAAAGGCCTATTTTCGGGTTTTATGACATGTCATAGATTGATTATTTCAAGCACTGTTCGATACATAACGACATGTCACTATTTGGAATAATGACATGTCATAAAAATCGAGCATTTACGTTAAAACATTATTGTCATAAGTTGAAATGAGGGAGGACAACCGTTAGACAAAGCGAAAATATTATAAAAAAATTCTCATTCTTGTGAATAACGTTAATTTGTGTACCATTAGGTTTTGAAATGTTAGTACAAGTAAGTGTCGCAAAGCTCCTATTTCAAAGCGTTCTATTTAATCTCTATTTAGAACTTCTGATTCGTTTTTATTGGATTAAATGCCTTTTCTGTAAGTTTAAACATTCATTCTAATTTGAAATTTTTATTCTAATTTCTCGAGTTTTATAATCCTTTTTTGCCGGTTCTTGCGTTCATTCAAATTTAAGATTTATCTTTTTTAAACTTTCGTTACTGCGTATTCGAGTTTTATAAGCCTTTTTGCCAGTTATTGCGCCTTTACTGAGAGTTTGATTGTTTTATTTTCAACTGTCATTCAATTTTTTGATTCTCTAGTTTTCTAAAATCACAATTTTTTCAGTTTTACACACTCTCCATTTACAAAGCTTCGCTTTGAAAAAGTTAGTTTGAACAAGCATATAATAAAAAAGATCAATGGTTGTTCCTCATTGAATGTTTCTTTGATTTAGAAATAGAGATATTTATGCTTGCAAGGCTAAAATTATAAATTAGTTCTTTTAAACTGATATTGAATGGTACAAAATCGAGTTTTTTATTAAATTTTAAAACGAAAATTTTCGCCAAATAGATTTTATTTTAATTAAAAATAAAATATGCTTTCCTTTTAAAAGATTATTTAGTTTTTTATCCAAAAGTTATATACTTTTGAATATTATAAAATTTTCTAAGAAAAAATTTTTTTTTAAATGTTTTAACGTAGTTGATTGAAAATGAGCTGTTTCATTTTTTTTCAATTTAGTGTTGAACTTAACGATGTGTCGTTTTTTAAATTTTTCATAGCCTTTGGGTCTGCAATGAAAAAAAATTCTTAAAAAATAATATAAAACCAAAGTTTTTTTTTTAAATTATTTTTAGAACTTGTACAAAATAAAAACCTTTAAACCCCTAAATGAATAAATTTGAACGAGTACTAATTTTTTTTTCAATACTCTAAGAGATAAAAGATTTAATGCCAAAAATAAAAGAAAATATGCGTCTCGATGGATTAATATTCTTTGATTTTGTAAAAACATAATAATCCAAAATTAAATTAAATTTAAAAATCTCTTTATTTTCAATAGCAATAAACTAAAAACTGAAGCAAAGCAAATCTTTTACTTTATTAATTTTACTAAAATATTCAATATCCAATATTATTCAATACTATCCAATATTATTCAATACTTTCCAGTCAAAAGTATTAAGTAGAATGAGTTTAAAATGTTTTATGACCATTGTCTTAAGAAATTTAAATGGAATTTCTCAAATTTGGCCAACAAAGATTTGATTTGGTCGATTGGTGGAAGAATAGTTGTTCTAAAATGATAAGTTCCTGGTCTTTGATGAAAACCTGAGCCTGGTACGGCACAAATACCTGTTTGTTCAACCATTTCTAAACAATAAAACATATCCGGTTCCATACCATTATTCTAAAATTAGAATAGAAAAAGATTGTGAATATTTTTTTTTTATTTTTTCTTTTATGAAGTCAAGTACCTTGGCATGTTCGATTGCTTTTTGTGGAATAGTGATTTGGGGGAAAGCATACATGGAACCTTGAACTGGATTACATTTTACTCCTTCGATTTTATTTAACAATTCTGTGACTAGTTGAGCTTTTTCTTTCAAACCACTTAAAACAACTCCTTTTTCTTGTTGAAATAATTCATATGATGGTTCACCTGGTTTTGGTGGATTAACTACTGTATCCATACAAACTTGACCTAATACAGAACTGCACAATTGAGCTGAAGACAATTTTTTCAATTCGGCTTTTACTTTCGGGTCCATATTTACAACTTCGAAATAACCAGCTCGTGCGCCACATTCTCCCATAAAACCTTTACTTGTTGAAAAAAATGACCCTATTTCCGTTTGAGAGTATGGATGACCCAATTCAAAGGCAACTTTCTTGAATGAATGAAATTTCATGCCTTCAGCATATACATTATCTTGATATACCTAAAAAAAAAGAATAATTGAGTGTTTAAATATGTAAATTATTAATTTGTAAATTTTTTCTTAACTCTACTAAAATTTAAACTAAATCAGTAAGAGCCCTATTTTATATAAACTAATTAGAATAACAAATTTCAGATAAAATGAATTTAAAATTTAATTCAGATATTTTTCAAAATAGTCATTTGTTTTAAAAAATAAATTTTAAGGAATTTTGGGTAATTTTTTTCCACTTTTCCCCATGTCTTAGGTCGCTTTAGTAAGTATGATTTCAATTTTAAATGCCGAATTTCTTTGCAAGACATTACAATACTGGTCTTTAAGATGTTCCCAAAATGAACGTTCATTTTGAGAAAACAAAAAAGTTTCAGTTTTTTAAAATTTAATTATTTTTTAAAAATCTTTACTTTTACGACATTGATTCTGTTTAAAATTTTAGGAAATTAATTTAAATTACAAGCCATATTAAAAATCAATTAATTAGCAAATTAAAAGGCCAGTTGATTTTCAATGCAAATAAACTATCTTTTGTGATTATTCTGTTTTAATTTTTTAACGCCATATTCAGCATCTAGCCTGTTCCAAAAACTTAATTATAATATTTAATATTTTCAACATTTTATGGAGTTACTGTGGAAATCAAGAAAAACTTGAGGTCATTTCAGGCCATCTAATTAACATTTAAATCCTAGACAAAAAAATTTAAGTTGTTTTTATTTTTTTTCAAAAGATTGGTTTTTAGCATAGTTAATAATTTAAACATTTTTAAAAATTAAAATTTTTTTGTTTTCTCAAAATGAACGTTCGTTAACTTTTAATTTTGTAATAAACTTAGAGATTCTAAAAAACTTATCACTGCTCTAATTTTTTGCTTTAAAGTAAAATTACTAAAGACTAGTATTTGTGCTGATAAGGCTTAATGTAATAATAAAGGTTTTAATAGAATTTATGGTCTGTGGCATCTTAAATATTTATTTCATTCTTTATCTTTATTAAGACTTACTTCATCAGCTAGAATGAATAATCTTCTTTCATAAGCCCATTTAACAATTTGTTGCATGTTTTCTAAGCTTAAAACTTGACCAGTTGGATTGCCCGGATTAATAATACAAATAGCTCTTGGTTGACATCGTTTCAATGAATCTTGATACGATCTTTCCAATTCGTCAATACTCAAAGCCCAATTATTATCTTCATCTAAATAATAACCAATTTGTTCAGCATTATATTCTGAGATTGTGGCTGAATACAATGGATATTGTGGAATTGGAATCATAAAACCAGTTGGTATTTCTTTAGGTTCATTCAACAACATTTTCATTATTATTTTAACACCACAAGTAGCACCAGTTGTTAAAAAAATATTATCTGGATCAGTTGGAATACCACCATCACGATTAGTAATGAATTCAGCAATGTGTTTTCTTACTAATTCTAAACCAGCACTATCAGTATATGCACCAACACTTCCTCCACCACATGCGTTTAATAAAGCTTGTGCTCTATCTTTGGTATCTTGTGGAAATTGATCACTATTTAACAATTCTGGATAAGTACATAAAGCCATAACCTGTCTTATAAAAGTAATTGGTTTTTGTCCATTAAAATGACAACAACCAATATTAGCTAGGATGATTCTATCAAATGATTTTTCAACACCCTAAATAGAATTTTAATTTAAAATCTTTTTCTTTCCTTTTTAATAGTTTTCAAAATTTACTTTTTCAATTTCTTTTTTAAGTTCACCAGCTCTAATTGCAACTTTACCTAAAACAGCATATTGTACATTCTTTATTGTTTTACTCAAATTCTCATAAGTCAAGCATTTTTCAACTTTATCAGTTTTAATTTCATTTCCGTTTATATCCGACATTATAAAGTTAGCTTATTTACAGTACTTTTCTGGATTTGAAATAAAATAAAATAAAAAAAGTCGTACGATCTCTAAAAGTTTGATAAATGATCTTTATATTTTTTGTTAAACTAATTTTAACTTTTTAAATTATAATAAGTTAAAAAAATTTTAATGTTGCATATTTTTTTAAACACAATTTTATACCTTAAGAGTTTAAATGTAAATTTAGATTCTCTGGAATAAGTCGAAATTAATAAAACTAATGATTTCAGAAGCCTTCTAAAATTAAGCTTTACAGTTAGACATTTAAATTTTAGTCAGAGACAGTGGGGGGGGACTTTTATTTTCTTTAACCCTAAAAAAAACTTAATTTATCAATATTAAAATTAGAATAAGTTGACTTAAAAAAATGTCAGAAAATAATTATGGTTACGTCTAAAAGAAATAAAAATTAATTTAAAAGAAAAGACTACTTCAAGAGGATCAAATAAAAGATATATTATTTTTTTGCTCGACTCTTGTTTATCAAGAAAATTCTTGCTTAAACATTTGTCAAGTAAGTTTATTTATAATATTAAAATAATAAATAATTTATAAGTATTACCTTATACACTTGAGCGGTTGTGCGGTATTGCAGTGGTTAAATTAACCAATCAAATTGCTGGGTAAATTCCGAAGGCATGAATGAAGAATAACGCGGAAACGGTCTTTTTTTCAGATATTGGATATATTCTATATATATTCTGAATCCTCTCGACAAGTTGAGTACGAATAACAGGTCGGTTATAACATGGCTCCGCCCATTTCCGAATTTGATAAAAGATACCTGTTTTTCACCTTGAAGATTAATTCCGAGCATAAAAATAAATTTAAATTCGGATTCCTTGGGCTAAATTATTTTAGTTAAAAAAAAATTTTGTTGAGAATTTTAGAATAACACAAAATTACTTCTCTATCGAACTCTTATCCGTTCAAAAGTAGGCCAAAAATGACCCGTTTATACGTTGAAACCAAAGTGGGTGATTTTTGACCCTGTTAAATAGGTCTTGTCGACTATGTGATCTTCATGTTCACCAAATTTGTGATCTTTGTCATCTTGCTGGGTTTGTGCTTTATTTTTGTGCAAAAAAAATAAATATTCAAGTCAAATAAATCAAGAATCAATAAAGAAAATAAATTTAAACTAATTCTTTTTAGCTTTATGTAATTTAGTATTTCTCAGAGTGTTTATGTAAATGTAAATATAAATATAAAAATGTCGTGCTAAAAAAGTAAAATTAATTGTTTAGCTAAAATAGATATAACAAGGTCACACCCGTAGCTTCGCTTCCGGAAAACTACCGTATTTACTCGAAGTTAGGTATAATTCAAATTTTTTATTTATTCTTCTAATTGAAGAAATAGAGCTACTATTTTATTCTTTTCCAGTTAAAATACCTACAATAAAAAAAAATTGGTTAATAGAAATAAATTTAATCAATTATATCTTTATTCTTTACAATAAAGGTGACTAAGCAAAATTAAATGGGGAATTTTTGCCTATAATGGTAAATTGGGTCAAAAACTGCCCAATATGATATTAAGTCTTTTTTTAGATTAATTAAAGTCGATTGATTAAATTAACAATTTCCTCATAACGAATCTAATTTTACGTTTAAGGAACCAATCGGGCTATTGGTTTTAAGGAAATAAAATTTAGTTTGCAATTATTTATTGTCCATAATTTTTTTAATTTTATTAAGTGGTTCTTTGGCTATTATAATTCATACTTATATCAAAAAAAGTTGATAATCTCTGTTTAAGGTAAAATTAAAAAACGAAAAAAAAATACGACTCAATTAGAAGGATGAAATATAGTAACCTCGCAGTTATATCACGACATATTTAAATCACAATTAAGTTATTTCACAAATAAACTAAAAACTTTCTTCTTCCGAAGAAAGTTTATCTAAAAGTTCTTTTGGGATATTTGTGCCGGCTAATCCCAATTTCATTTCTCTACCAAATGTAACATAATATGGAGTGCAATCTATAATTCTATGAAATGAATTGTTTTTAGCCATCTGAACAAATTTTTTTAAACCGAGTGACCATCTTGTAGAATTGTTGTCCCTAATACAAGCTCGAAGCATATTTTTAACATCAGCGTTAGCTTTCTCTACAGAACCTTGGGACTGGGGATGTCTAGGTCTACTATGCACAATTGATAAACAAGGCCATACTTTTTTCAATTCATAAACAACTTGGGAAACAAATTCCCTTCCATTATCCATCTATAAAATGCAACATGGGCCGATAAAACAAAAAATCTCTATTAAATTTCGAGCAACCTCAGCTGCACATTTTGAGGCTAGTGCACACAAAAAAGATACCTTATTATGATGATCTTGGTAATTCATAATCCATTTGAACGGCCCATCCGGCATTGTTTGAAGGTCAATCAAATCTAATTGTCCGCGATTCATAAATTCTGTTGATATAATGGGTTTGACTACTACTCGCTTACCTGATTTTTTATTTTTTTCATTAAAAAAGGTACAAACAGAAATAAAACGTCATATCTGCTTATTAGTAATATTTGAGAAATTTTTTTTAATTTATTTAGTTTTTTTACACCTCCATGACCAACTTTAAGATGTGATTGATTTATTTCTTCGAACAAATCTTCATAAGGACAAATGTAAGTGATATCATTTTAAGTTTCAACGAGCTTAATCAACCTGTTTATACCCCCAAACTGAATTTCTTTATAAATAGATAGCAAATAGTAAGTTGTTTGTGATTTTGTATTGGGATTATTCTTAGATTCCAGAATTGTGTTAATTTTTTTTCACACGATTTTAGTTAAACAATTTATTTTACTTGTTTAGCACGACATTTTTCTATATTTCTAATATCTGGTCTTTCTTGCGAATGTAGCGTCACAAGGTAAAAGATAGTGCGTCTTCTTTTATCTACCTTTCTTATACATTCACCAACTCTTATGATTTGCCTATTTGGCTGGGTGAGATCAGGACAGTTACTTTTAATAAATTTCTGCAAATGATTATTCTTGTTAGATTTTCTGATGCTTAAAACGATTGTGCTGATTGACTTTAATAGATTCTCTTCGTTATATTTAATTTTATCCTCTATTTTATTAGATTTGTTACTTTATGTGACCAAAGTTTCGATTAAATCTTCTTTAAGGATATGTTTTTTTTGAGATTGATGCTCGATTGTTGACGAAGGATCTGCGTTAGGAAGCTTTTTTATCTTTTTTATAAATTATTTTGAAATTGGATTCGGCTCGTTTTAACCTCCATCAAGTTAGTCGTGCGAATGATAAGGTTAAATTATGTAAATAAATATAACAAATTCGGTGCCATAAAGATAATATCGAAATTTTTCAACAGCATATACTATAACAAGGAGCTCTCGTTCGATTGTGCTATAATTTCTTTCGGCATTGTTAAGTGATCGGGTTGCGTAAAAAGTCACTCGGTCTTGATCGTCTTTTTAACGAAGAACAGCGCCATCAGTAGCGAGATACAATGTTTTTGAAAAATCGGGATAAGCAAGTATTGGAGGGTTCCATAGAGTATTTAAAAGTGATTTTAATGCGTTTTGACAAAATCTTATGTTTTTCCTTGTTAACCTGTTCAAAGGCTCTACTATATTAGCAAAATTTTGTATGAATTGTCGATATTAACTTGCTAAGCCTAAGAATTCCTTTACCTTTTTACCATTTGTCGTTCTTGGATAATTCTTGATTGTTTTAATAAAATCTTAAACGAATGCTAATTCCTTGTGAGGAAATTTTATATCCAAGAAAAGTTTTCATCGCTAGTAATTTTGCATTTACTTGTTTTTGCTTTGGTTTTTGCTTCCTCTAATTTCTTGAATAAATTTTCCAGGTGAATTAGGTGTTTTCGTCGAAATTCTTTGAGTAGTTAATACCTTATCGATATAGCCTTAGAGTTTGTTAGATTCGCTAGAACCTTTTCCATTACGCGTTAGAAACGTTTGAAACGTAGCTCTATTATTACAGTGTCCAAACGGCATCATGTTAAACGAAAATAAACCTCTGCTTCAAATAAAACTTGCCAAAAACCAGATACACAATCTAAAGATGTGAATATTATGAAACCGTTTAATTTATTCAATTTTTACTGAATGTTCGGCATTGGGAAACAATCTTTTAATTTGGTCATATTTATTTTTTCTGAAGTATACACAGAATATTTCCGATCCGTCTGGATTTTTAACTAAGACGATTGGTGATGTCCAATTACTATTCGATGGTTCATTTTGTCAATGCATTCATTAACAACTTTTTCTTTAGAATGTGGTATACTATATAGACGTTGCTTTATTGGTTTATTATTTTCAAGTTTTATATTGTGATAACCATATTTTTCATCGAAAATTCCTAAATCTTCGTCGCCTTTAGAAAACACCTGTCAATACTTATCAATTAAATTATTTTACTTTGTTTTTTGTTATTCGGAAAGGTTTTTATTATTAATTCTAATTGTCTTGCTTCGTTTTCATGGTTTAAATATGGCTCTTTTGCAATTGACTCTAAAATTGAACATTCGGTAATTTTACAGTGTTTTCAGAGATTTCGATTCCATCTGATCGCCTGGCGATTGTTTCGATTGCACAATATCAACCTAATTTCTCTACTAGAAAAATATTACCAGCTTTTACGTTTAAAGGCTCAATTATTAATTGCCTTGTAGAACAGATAATTTCTGGTTTAGTAACAGGAGTGCCTATTTTACTTGATTTTTGCCACATTTGAGTAGGTTTTGTTCGAAATCAATTGTTCTTAAAAAATTAGAACCGATAATTTAGGGTTCTATTTATTCAAATGTCGTGAGATAAATTATAGTTTTACCCTTTGCTAATTAATAAGCCTGTTTGACCAGCTCTTTGTAAAAGAATGCCTTTTGCAGTTCGGAATCTGTTTAATTTTAAAAAATTAAAAAAATTTTAGCTATTAAATGAAGTTTGTGCCATTGTCTCGATTAATTATTTTTTGTTTGAACCGTTCACTGTAAATTAATGCGTAACGAGGATTTCCTCTATATATGCGTAAAAATCCGAACATAAATGCGTAAACAATATAAAATTGACTAAAAGAAATATTAGGAATGCTACGCATATATAGAGGAAATCCTAAAATACGCATTTTAGCTCATTTTCACTGTTTTTTACACATTTATGCTTAAACATTACGCATTAAAAATTTACAGTGCATATATGCGTAGCATTTCAAATATTTCTACACTGTAAATTTTTAATGCGTAATAAATCACACTAAATGTTTTAAAAAACAGTGAAAATGAGCAAAAATGCGTATTTTAGGATTTCCTCTATATATGCGTAAGATTTCCAATATTTCTTTTGGTTAATTTTACATTTTTTACGCTTATATGGAGGAAATCTTTATTACGCATTAAAAATTTAAAGTGTGGAGGAAATCCTAATATTCGCTCATTTTCTCTGTTTACACATTTATGCGTAATAAATTACGCATTAAAAATTTACAGTGCATATGGGGACCGTAATTGAAGTTGAATGTTTGAGTGTAACGTTATGTATAATTTCTTTTTGTTACGTTTTTCTTGGTTGTTTTTTATTAAAAATCTGTTTGGATATATTTTTGTTTAGCGAGATAATTTCATTATTACGGGTCTCGCTCCCTATAAAGAGTCGGTAACTAATTGTTCTTTAGAACTTGAAATTTTCGATTAAATGAACTGTGGCACCGCTTCGCAGACAAAGCCCCTGTTTTAACCAACACTTGTTTTCAGTATGGTTGTTTTTCTTGCAAAAACCGCACAATAGACCATATTATGTCGTTTTTGATACTGTTTTAATTATATTTCATGAATTAATTGAATTAGGTTTAGAGTTCTATTTATTCATATGATTTAAATTGATTTTTTTCCATTCTAAACAGTCATTTCTTTAATTACCGCAAAAATAGCATTTTTGCTCATTTTATTCTTTTCAATAGCGTTTAACGATTCTTCGAAGTTTGCTAAAGTATTTTCTTGCACTTTTTGTTTAAACGTTTCTCAATTTTTCTTGCTTTTGACCAGACAGCTTGGAATGGTAGATATGTATCCTTTATTATCTGAGTCTGTATATTTAATATTAGTGAATAATGAAAATTTGACAATGTAATTAAAACATTTATTAATTTAAATAGACGCGTTTCGGCTTTAGACCTTCCTCAGTATTTATCTAGCAAAAAAATTGAATAAAATAAAAAAAAAATTTTTATATATTAGAAATTTTAAGAGTTATTTAGTTCGATTAAGAATTTAAAATATAAGATTTTAAAGATTCAAGTTTGTTGGAAATTGATGAATTTCAACCTTGTGGTTTGAGTGTATTAAAAATGATTATTAAATCGGTCTCAAGTCTCAGTCTATAGTATATACAATTTGAAATAAACACTTGAAAAGAAAAATCTTGCAAAATATGATCGTTCATAAAATGTTTATAAATAACAAATGAATCTTTACAATTCGAAGAAATTTATTTAATAAAGTCTTGTTACTAGCAATTTTGATACAGTATTTAATCTTGTATAAGTGTTCTTGAATTCTTATAGATATGCTACGTGATGTTTGACCAATGTAATACATGTCACATTTTTTACAATTAATAAAATAAATACAATTTTTTGAATCACATGAAGATTTAGACGGTATAAGTATAAGTAATTGAGACTTATTTGATAATAAAAAGTTTTCATTTGAATATAAACAAACTAAGTTTGTATATATTCAATAGTTTAATTTTGAACATTTATAGTATCTAATATTTGAGAACAAAAATGGAATATTATTAACAAGATAGTCGTTAAAATTAGGCATTGCCTTAAAGATAACGCTTAAATTTTTCCCACATAATAAAGAGTCATGATTGTATTCTATAGCTTTATACCAAGCTTGATTTAAATACGACTTAATGTATGAAAAATTTTTATCAAAAAAAGTTACAAAAAAAATATTATTATTATTCTGAAAATTATTCTTTTCTTTGTATGGTATTAATTCACTTCGGTCTTTTTCTGCGTAAATTCCAATTAAATGTTTAATTTTTGTTGACGAGTATCCTTTTTTTAATAATGAATCGTGTAGTTTAGTTGGATGAAAATAAAAATCGTTTAAATTTGAACATATCCTTTTTACTCTGTAAATTAAGCCATTTGGTATATTTTCAAAAAATTTTATTTGGTGATTAGAATGATTATCTAAATAATTTTGAGTGTTTGTTGGCTTGATATATAAATTAAATAATAATTTATAGTCATAATCTAATGACACATTAAGGTCCAAAAAATTAACGGTTTTTGACGTGGTAAGATTTAGTTTTAACTTAGGATAAATCGATTCGAAAAATTATTCATCCATATAATACTTAGTTATAAAAAAATATCGTCTATAAATCTGAAAAATAAAATAGAGATAAGTAGTGACTTGAATTTTAATTCGTAAAAGGCTAAATTTAAGTTTGCGATTGAAGGACCACATGATGTTCCCATTGACACACCAATTAGTTGTATAAAAAAGAAATTTTATTTTTATTTTTGTAATAAAAATAATTATATTTTAATACAATTATTAAAAAGGTATATGCCGTTATTTGATCATTATTTGAATATTTCCATTACATTAGCAATTGCTTCATCAATATCAATATTTGTGTATAATTATTCAAAGTCGCCTGTATATAATCTGTCTAACTTATGAGCTCTATAGTTATTTGTAATTTGAATCAGATTTTGCGAGTCTTGAATATAAGTAAAATGTTTTCTAACTAGAGGTTTTAAATAAAAATCTATTATTTTTGATAAACAAGTTGTTATCGAGTTCGAGCAATTGACCAATGGACGTATACTAAATTTTAATTTGTGTAATTTAGGTAGAATTTTAAACGATGGTAATTTTTTGAAAGTAACAATTGGTTTAAGCTTGTTGAATAAATTTTTTGAAATAAAGTTTTTTTTGTACAATTCGTTTAATTTATCTCGTTTTGTTCTATAAAGATAAAATTGTGGATTAAAATAAATTTTTAAATAAGTTTTTTGATTGTTAAGGTGATCTAAACAAAGTTTGTCGTATATGCTATTTTCAACAAGAGAAATACCAACATTTTTATCAGTATTACATATAACAATATCATTATTTTTTATATTTTTTAAACATTTAAAAAATAAATTTAAATTTACATTATTTTTGTCAGTACAATTTATAGAAG
>NTPY01000739.1:143678-160218 GCA_002922825.1 Brachionus calyciflorus
GATCTATTCCCTTTATTCTGGTGTGAAAAGATTATAAAATAGAATCAAAAGAGAATCAAATCAACGAATAAAACAATAATAAATAGCCGATAATTAATTATTTCAACTTTTAAGCTTTTTTTTCTTTTTTTCAATTCTTTTATCATTTTTATATTTTATTTATTCGAATTAGTTTCATTTTGCGATTAAATTAAAAATGCGATTAAAAAAAATTTGCGATCTTATTAAATATTTCAAAATGAGATTAAAGTAAAAATGTGATTAATAAGTTTGAGATTATATCATTGTGTAATTTTTTGTTTTGCGATTATATAAAAATTAAATCATATTCATTATATTATTAAAACTAATTAAGTATGAACAGGATCTAAGAAATTGACTAATATCAATAACATTATTTTTAAAATGTTCTTTGATATTTTCATAGCGACGGCCCTTTCAATATCAATTGCCTTACGCTTTGGCTCTGAAAATCCAATAAGTCTTGCAGCGTAGTCTACTGAAACACCACTTTCAATAAGTTTAAATATATTAATAAGCTGATAAACATCTGGATGAGGCTTGTTAAGCCAACTGTTCAGTTTGTTATGAAAGCCTTCCGCATGGTTGTTTGCTGAACATTTATTTCTTCAAAATTTTCTTCAGTGCTACTTATTTTATCTATGCCTCTACCTCGACTTCTACCTCTACCCGTCTGAGTATTTACCACTTCATTTGAGTTTAAATTTAAATTTCTGATTAGTTCGTCTTTTTTCTCTAACAAAACCAAAAAAGCTTCATCCTATCTATCAAGTGGTACCATGGATATTATTTTTTGATTAATTTGTTTGAAATGAAAAACAAACAAATAAAACTTCTCATAATCACAAAATTTAAAAATCGCAAAATGCCTTAATCACATTTTTAAAAATCACATATTGATAAATCGCAAATTATTTTAATCACATAAATGAATTAATAGCATTTTTATCTTAATCGCAAAATGAAAATATACCGTTTAATAAGGACACAAATTACACAGTTTGGTCTTATTTACCAAATTACCCACAACGTGATAAAGGGTTATTTTTCACCCACCTTTAAACTTGTATAAAAAATTAAAATTTTTAATTTGGTCATTGATATGATATGATCGGTGAGGTCATTTTTGACCTACCTTTTTACAAATAGGAGTCAACAAGTGTTCTGCTTTTTTAAAATGGTTTTATAATCTTTTTTTCTTTAGACTTTTTTATAGCATCGTTCAAATCCATCAACCGGGACTTTTATTTTTAATATCAATAAAAGCATTATTGTTACCAACTTGGTATCACTTATCCAACAGTTCTCTAGCTGATGCGTTTAGATAAGCAATTCTAACATATGTTTGACACGTATCTATATGCCTACTAGAGCTTTCTATCTATATGCCTACTTGCACATTTATGAGCAGGTACTTTATAGTATAAATAAGAATCCTATTCTTAATAACTTCAGGTCGTTCCCTCATATATCTAATAAATATTTACAATATATTTATTGTCTTTCATCGAAGCCAGTCACATTATCAATTTAATAGTAACAGGCTAATAAGGAACATTGTCCGAATATTAAATAAATGCGAATGAGAAACGTTTTTCAGCGTGGATTTGAAAACAAAATTAAACTTTTTCTTTTCGACATGAATAAAGAATAACGCGAAAAAGGTCTTTTTTTCAGATATTGCTTATGTTCTATATATATTTTGAATCCTCTCGACGAGCTGAGCAAGAATTTTAGGTCGCTTGGAACAAGGCTCCGCCTATTTTCGACTTTGATACCGCCTGTTTTTCACATTGAAAATGAGATTAATTTAAAAAAAAATATTATTAAAATCTAATTCCTTGCATTTGGATTACGCAATCGATTTCGATTACGCAATCGATTAATAACAATTAATATTAATCGCTATCACTCCTACAGCTCGAAAAAATAATATTTTTTCATAAACTTTATTTGAGAATAAGAAAAAAAAATTGAAAATAGCTTGCTCTTGCTCATATTTTGATGTTGAATTCCAATTTATTATTGAAATTTATTTCTATTTTTGAGAAGGGCTTAAAAAGTGCTGTGGGCACCTAAGATAAAGCCTCCAGGAGAAAAGAAAAGAGATAATTTTATTTTTTAAATTCTAGCCTAAAAATGCACGCTAAAAAAATATAAATCTCTTAAAATCTTTTTTAAAATTGATATTAAACTTAAATTTCGTTTTTTAGTGCCGCGTTAATCGATGGTACGTAGCCCGTGGGGCTAAACCCGAACTTCGGGTTTAAGAGCACGGGTTTATTTGCAAGGGTATACGGTAATTCTATTTAGAATCTTGCCGGGTTCATGTACAGAACCTCCAAAAATCAGTCACTGGATCCTGTTGTCCAAATCATTAGGAATAAGGTGCAGGATCCTCAAGGAGTTATGACTTTGGACATGAACAATAAGTAATCTAAGATAGTCATAAAAAAAATTAAATTAAAAATTTTATTTTTTCAATGGCATAAATTAAAAACTAAAAATCTAGAAAAGCCGATGTTTTAATGATGATTCCATTAAAGGCATTCTTTTACTAAAACATTTATAGGAAAATTTACGATAGATTTTAAATTAAAAATTTTATGACCATTGTTTTAAGAAATTTAAATGGAATTTCTCAAATTTGGCCAATAAAGACTTGATTTGGTCAGTTGGTGGAAGGATAGTTGTTCTAAAATGATAAGTTCCTGGTCTTTGATGAAAACCTGAGCCTGGTACAACACAAATACCTGTTTGTTCAACCATTTCTAAACAATAAAACATATCCGGTTCCATTTCATTTTTCTAAAATTAAAAAAAAAAGAAAAATATTTTTTATTTACTTGTTTCTTTTTTTAAATAAAGTACCTTGGCATGTTCAATTGCTTTTTGTGGAATAGTGATTTGTGGGAAAGCATACATGGCACCTTGAACTGGATTACATTTTACTCCTTCAATTTTATTTAACAATTCTGTGACTAGTTGAGCTTTTTCTTTCAAGCCACTTAAAACAGCTCCTTTTTCTTGTTGAAATAATTCATATGATTGTTCACCTGGTTTTGGTGGATTAACTACTGTATCCATACAAACTTGACCTAATACAGAACTGCATAATTGAGCTGAAGACAATTTTCTCAATTCGACTTTTACTTTCGGGTCCATATTTACAACTTCAAAAAAACCAGCTCTTGTGCCACATTCTCCCATAAAACCTTTACTTGTTGAATAAAATGACCCTATTTCCATTTGAGAGTATGGATGACCCAATTCATAAGCAACTTTCTTGAATGAATGAAATTTCATGCCTTCAGCATATACATTATCTTGATATACCTAAAAATAAAGAATAATTTAATAAATATGAAATTTAACATGGGTTTTTAAAACATTTCTATTCTGATAAAAATATTCCGAAAATATTTTGAATAATGGAATTAACCATGCTTTATAAAAATTGGTTTTGAATTTGAACAGTTCGATTCGTAAAAACCAAGATAAAGATTACTTAAGTTTCAGAAAAACTAAATTTTAAATTAAATGACTAAAAATAAGGTTTCTTTATAGAAATACTTCAAAATAAAATATTGTTCTAAAAAATCGAAACCATCTTCACTAGATATTATCATTATATCTTTAAATTTATATTCAGAAAATTTTAGGAATCGCTTATCAATTGAGAAATAAAATTTAAAGATACTAATATTAATGACTTGGGTCACCTTACAAAAAAAAGCTTTTTTAATCAGTCGTTTTTGATTTCATAAGTTTTTTATTTTATGACGTGACTAATTAAAAAAGACCTGTGACAACTGCATATGGTGAAAATTTTTTAAAATTTTCTAAAAAGCCGCCTGGCTATAACTTCTAAAATTCTTTTTTGTTTTATTTATTTTTTAACAATCTAAATCAAACTGTTTCTAAGTAATTCTTCTTTAAAAAAAAAGCAACCTCAAAGCGACTAAATGAATGCTATCTTTATATTTATTTTAAAATTTGAATCAAAACTATTTTTCTGATTTTTTTAAGACAAAAATGCTTAGAAAAATTATGGAGAGAACTCATTCATAATATTGGTTAAAATGTGGTTATTTTGAATAATTTTGAATAATATAAATAGCTAATAATTTCAAGAGGAAGTTGCATTGAGTTTAAAAGAAATCTTTAATGAGTTATCGTTACCGTTAAGGAATTTATTGATCCTTTAAATTTTTAAATTTGATTAGTCATTGTCTACCTTTCTTACTTAAATATTCAGTTTCGTTGTCTATTTTTTAAAATTTTTGTGAAAAGAATTATGAAAAATGATCAAATTTATTTTTAAAAAATCAAATTTATTTCTTTGTTAATTCAAATCTGAAATCACAGTTTGTCAAGAAGGGGAAGCACCTTCAAAGCTCTTCTCTATTTATACCGAAAAAATACAGTAATGGACGATTGATTTAACTGTATAAAATTAGGATCGTAAAGAATATTACTGCCAGAGCTCGCTAAAATTGGACGGAGAGCAAATTCAGAAATTTGAAAGCTTTATAAACCCAAACGAATTTTTGAATTTTGGCCATTTGACTTTTTTTAGGACAATTTAGGAGTTTTATATAAATATTTGAACAACAAGTGGAATAGCCAATTTTATTCAAAAAGTAATAATACCGTAAACTCTTTCCTATAACTCTAATGGAAAGTGAATGGGAAATCCAATATGTTTCCATTAGAGTTATAGGCAAGAGTTTACGGTATGAGTGGTTAAAGAATTCTAATTTAAGCAGTTCTTTTTAACTAAAAGATTTTTCTATCAATTTTTTTGTCTAATGTAATTCGCACCCCATCAAAAGAATAAAAAGTAGCTTACTTCATCTGCTAGAATAAACAATTTTCTTTCATAAGCCCATTTAATGATTTTTTGCATGTTTTCCAAGCTCAAAACTTGGCCAGTTGGATTGCCTGGATTAATAATACAAAAAGCTCTTGGTTGACATCGTTTCAATGAATCTTGATACGATCTTTCCAACTCGTCAATACTCAAAGCCCAATTATTATCTTCATCTAAATAATAACCGATTTGTTCAGCATTATATTCTGAGATGGTGGCTGAATACAATGGATATTGTGGAATTGGAATCATAAAGCCAGATGGTTTTTCTTTAGGTCCATTTAACAACATTTTGATCATAATTTTAATACCACCACTAGCACCACTAGTTAAAAAAATATTATCTGGATCAGTTGGAATACCACCATCACGATTAGTAATGAATTCAGCAACGTGTTTTCTTACTAATTCTAAACCAGAACAATCAGTGTATGCACTAACGCTTCCACCGTCACAAGCATTTAATAAAGCGTGTGCTCTATCTTTTGTATCTTGTGGAAACTTATCACTATTTAAAAATTCTGGATAAGTACATAGAGCCATAACTTGTCTTATAAAAGTAATAGGTTTTTGTCCAGTAGCATGACAATCACCGATATTAGCTCGAATAACTCTTTCAAATGGTTTTTCAACACCCTAAAAATTTTGTAATTTACTTTTCCTCAATTTATTTTTCTAAATTTACTTGTTTAAGCTCTTTTTCAAGTTCACCAGCTCTAATTACAACTTTACCTCTAACTGCATATTGTAGATTCTTAATAGTACTACTCAAATTTTCAAGAGTCAAAAACTTTTCAGCTTTTTGAGCCTTAATTTCATTGCCATTTATATCGGACATTTTAATATTAGCTTGTGTACTTTTCTGAATTCAACAAAATAAAAAATTAAATATTTAAAAAATTTGTTTTATTTAAAGCGTTGAGTTTCCAAAGGTTTAATGGGGGATCATAATTTTTTTGTTGTTAAACTATTTTAAATCTCTTTAGAATTATAATAATTTAAAAGCATATAAAGATATAAAAGAATGAGTTGACTTTATTTTAGTTTTGTGTGCATTTAAATTTTTTTTATTTCGTTATTCAAAGAGACTTTAATAGTTTACTCACCTTTATTAATCTAAAGAAGATAAATTATTTAATTTTAAAGATAATTTATCAAAAATTATCACTATTTAATATTAACGTCTTGGAAATGACTTTTTGACTAAAAAATTATAAAATTGATGACATTAGCTTACCTCATATTACGTAATTTGGTATAAATTGACGTTACGTGACTAATGCTTTTTCACCGGTGTATCTATGTTGTTTAACTTTTTATTTGTAAGACATTTTAATAGATTCTTACATTGTACTAGTCTATTAAGCTTGTTAAAATTTTCAAATGTTAAATCTTAAAAATTCTTTACTCATAATGAAATAGGATATCTGAAAAAGAAGCACCCCCCATTTTTTTTATAAAAACAAACACCTGGGTGTTTTTTTGGGAATTCGATTTTCGATTATGAGTTACTATAAATCAAAAAAATTCGTCTTTTTTTCTAGTTTTTAAAAATTATTTTTAAATTTTCATATGTTTTCTTTTAAAAAGTAGTTTTCACCTATCGCCAAGCGGGTCAAAACTGCTCAAGCAGAGTTCAACTGGGAAAAAGGATATAAAATTTTCCAAAATGTAGAAAAGTCAGTTGGGCCCCCTATTTTTTGGGAATTTTGACCCGTTTGAAATCTTTTCCTATGTATTTAATGGTCGGTTTGAGACTGTTTTAAGTAGTTTTGATTTCTATGATCCGATTGCCCGAGTCATTTTAATTTTTTTTATATCGAAGTACAGTCAGACTTCGATTTTGTTAACCCCTATTTTGTGTACTTTCGATTTTGTAAACTTTTTTTTAAAGTACAGAAATTCTAGCAATACTTTACATGTATAAAAATTTCGATTTTGTAAACCTCAATTTTGTGAAGTTTCGATTTTGTAAAGTTAATTTTATTTTACAAAAGTTTATTTTTATTGCAAAATGACCTCAATTTTGTCAATTTTTATTTTTTCAATCAATAAAATAAAAAATGTCCGAAATAAATTAACAGCACAATTACGATTTGAACGTGATGACACGCAAACACGTAATACAAATGAAATTATGTTAAAAGAATTACTGAATTTTTCAAATGATATGATTAAATAATTGTTTATTTTCGAGACTTTTTAATTAATACTTATTTCAATTAATTTTTTATTTGATACTAATACATTTACCTCAATTTTGTAAAAAAAAGTTTACAAAATCGAGGCCTCGATTTTGTGTATTTTCCATTTTGTAAACTTTTTTTTGTTTTCCCTTGAAAGTTTACAAAATCGAGGTCTGACTGTATTTATCAGGGTTGTTAAACCGGGGTCGACGGCCAATCCAAAAACGGCCGTCGCAAAAATACCTAAAACTAGGGGGTCCTAGATACCTCTTCTTATCTTTGGCAAAAAGTCTCAAACCTACCGTAAAATACATGTAAAAGGATTGCAAACGGGTCAAAAATACCTAAAACTACGGGGCCTCCCTTTTTTCTTTCCTTAATAATCAAATCAAATTTCTTTTATTCTCAAGTCAAAAAGTTGGCTTCAATCTCAGCTCGGATAAGAGGCCTGTGATTGACGATACCTCGTAGTTTTAAAAGTTAAACACCCTAGTGTTTTTTGGGTTTTTGTACTTTACCCCCATGAAATTTTAACAGTAAAATTATGCTCATAAAATCGTTACTTAACGGTAACCTAGTTGATTCCGTGCCTTTTTGTTTTGACCCAAAAATACCGAATTACATTCAAAATTTGAAAATTCTTAAAACACCCCCCCCCATAAAAATCAAATATTTTCAAATATATTTAGAATTTTATCTTTTCAAGTCCTACCTATTAATTCTTTTATTATGAAAAAAAATGTTAATTTAAAAAATCAATTAACTATTTGACCTTAAAAATTAAAACTCTAAAATTTTTTTAAGTTTTAAAAAATACAACCTAAATGCTTTGACAAATTTTTTGATTTTATAAATTGACATCACATCGTTTATCTTTTAAGTTCTGAAAATAAACTTTAGGATGATTCAAGCGAATAATAAAACAGCTTTATTTTAAAACAAATAAATTTCTGTTTGAAATTTTAAAAATTCTTACTTAGGGGGTGCGGTGTCCAAAATCTTATAAGAGAAGGGAACTTTTTTACCTGAGGGGGGAGAGTGAACCTTGGATTTTTTTTTTTCGACCTTAGTGAACGAAATTTTTTTCCTCCTACCCATAATTTTTTTCTACTAAAAAAAATTAAATTTTTTAACATGGTATCGATGAAACGTTTCTAATGGAAAAAATATTGACTTCAACCTTTCCTCTTAGAAGGCTTGGCAAGCGGATACGGTATTAGATTTATTAAAAAAAATTAAATATTTAACTACATAGTAATTTTCTTAGGCGGAAATACGCCTATTTGTAAGACGCTTTTATGAGGAAGCAGAAAAAGAAAATAATTTGGCTTAATGTTCAATTAAATTGTTATTGTTCACATTGTTTTAAAATGGTCACTTAATTATATTTTAGTACACGTTGTTGCATTCGCAAAACAGTCTTAACATTTAACTGTTTAAATTATAAATGCAACATACAATCAGTTCAATTTTATAAAATAACTCAGGCAATTTTTATATTTAAGAAAAAGAAACACATGAAAATAACCACCACTTTTTCACTTTCGTTATCTTTCTTTTTTCTTTATGTTTTCCTTATTACAGTACACCGCTGAAATAAGTAAACGAAAAAACGAA
Organism: Brachionus calyciflorus; assembly: GCA_002922825.1. Taxonomy (NCBI): domain Eukaryota; kingdom Metazoa; phylum Rotifera; class Eurotatoria; order Ploima; family Brachionidae; genus Brachionus; species Brachionus calyciflorus. The sequence continues at coordinate 152,376 of NTPY01000739.1, forward strand.
GAGAAACAAAATACTGTCCGAACATGATCGAAAACTTTTCAAACAGTAAAAAATAGATTTTTTTCGTTAATTAATTCAAAATTCCAGATCCCCCATCTAACGAATCGAACATTTTGGCCATCACCATCCTTAAAAAGAAACGAAAAAAAATTTAATTTTAATTTTGCTTAAAATTTTATGTTGTTATAGAATTTTTTGATAGAAAAAAATACTTAGCCACAATTATTTATAAAATATGATAAACCGGCTTTATTTTTTATTTTATTTCTTTCAATTAAAGTATAGAAAAAATTAAAATTTGATTATTTTTTTCTTTTTTATTTGATTATTTATCAAAGAAAAAAATATTAGGTTTGATTTTAATTAAATTTCATTGATAAAAGTTTTTTCAATGTCTCAATGTTTTTTTTTCATACAAAAATTTATTCTTTACAATAAATTTATCCTTTATTATAATGTTTTCTATTTTTTTAGTTAATTAATAAAAAGAAAAGATTAGGCTGGCCTCCTTACAGATTTACCGAAGTAGCTTCCTTCTTTCGACATATTTGTAATTTAAAATATTTTTTTAAATTTTTTGTTTCGCTTCGAACATTTTGAAACACAAACAGACAATGCACCTATCGCCAAGCGGGTCAAAACTGCTCAAGCAGAGTTCAACTGGGAAAAAGGATATAAAATTTTCCAAAATGTAGAAAAGTCAGTTGGGCCCCCTATTTTTAGGTAGTTTTGACCCGTTTGAAATCTTTTCCTATGTATTTAATGGTCGTTTATTTGGTCGGTTAAACAAACAAAGGTTCTTTAAAGTCCACCCCTTCCTCTTCCAACTTTTTCTAGAACAAATTTGCAAATATAGTTGTCTTCTACATAATTGTAAAATTCCAATATTTTTAAATGAACAACTTCGACTTTTCAAATTAAAGCCACTTAAAACATCTTTAGGTGGAATAAAGGCTAAAGCTTGTGGAAATTTTAATAAATGTCATTTTCGTCTTCTAAGTATATTACTTTGAGACCAAGTTCTGTAATAAAATCCGTAAACTATATTTCACTAAGTTTTTCAGAATTTGGTCGATAGTCTGCCAATTTTTTTTTCAAACGATTAATAAATTGACGATCGGCACTGTAACTTGCGCTATTTGCTATCATTTCATCATCAAGATTGTTGTGGTTTAGCTCATGTAAAATTTTACGAGGTTTTTCGTCTGAAAACTCAACTTTTTGTCGAATTTTTCTGCGACGTTCCAAGATTTTAATTTTATTTGGGCTAGCTGAATGAAAATTTTCATGGACGTCGTTTAAAGAAATTAAAATAACATCTTCACCAACTCTATTGCTGTATGTTTGACATGTGCCTTTACATCCAGCTTTAATACAACGCCAATTGAAAATGTTTTTTTTATTTTGTTGCCCATTATGCCGAAAGTAATAACCATTAAAAGTCTACTTGGTTTGACCTTTTTTGTGAGAGAGATAAATATAAGCTTTATTTAAGCTTAGATTTCTAACACAAGTTGTAAGTTGATCGACGTCTGAAATTTTTCAAAATAAAATATATATTTTTTAAATAAACTGATTGGTTCTAATTGAAAGCTTTATTGATACACGCTTTTTACTTAGCTATTCTAAAATTTTTATTTTTTATTTAAAGCTATATTGATTTTAGCTCAATTAAATTAACAAATATTTTACCTGAGAAAATTGATTATAGCTCAATTTTTTTAATTGTTTTTTTTGTTAAAAAATATTGATTTGATATAAAAAAATTTAATTTAAAATTCTTAATTTTTATTTAATTTAGATTTAAATTCGAAGATAATCTTCGAATATGGGATCAAAATTATGCTTTACAAAAGAGGGTCAGATCCGGGTCAGATTGTTTACTAAAATAAAAAATACAGTAATTGCGACCAAAAAAATTATTCAAACAAACAAAAGTTAAAAGTCTGTTAAACTAAGGGAAAACTGATATTTTTATACATTTAATATACAACGCTTTTCAAAATTTATTATTAAAGAAAAATTATTACTCTTTTTTGAAATAAATGAATAATTAAATTAATTCTTTTACATCAAAAGAAGAAATTTGAATAAATTGAAAAGGAAAATAAAAATTAACTTTTTTAACGAAGATTTTAATCAGAAATTTCAAAAGCCTCTATAAATTTTTTTACATAAAATAAAAAAAAATTACGTAAAAATATGTAAGAAAAAGTGGTCGAAACTGTTTTTAGAATTCTTAAAAATTCAAAAAATTGATTGATGTAATATTACCGATTCTCCGACTAAACTTAAAACACTGTAATTAAAATCAGATTATTATGATCATACAAATTCTCAATTGATCATAAAAATTTTTAATTCATCTAATTCTATGATCATGAAAAAAATTAATTAATTGATCATGAATTTAACTGATCATCTAATTTGATGATCATTGATCATCAGTTTTACATGTCCGGAATGTTCTACTTCTAGAGTGGCTAAATAAAGATTCGACTCGAGTCTATAATAACGACTCAAGTTGTTCTTTCGAGTCATGATCTCTGTCAATACGTTTTTTATTTAGACTAGGGTTAGGTAAAATTATTCCAAAAATAAATTAACCACTCAAGTCTAAAATTAAAAAATGGTTTTTAATGTTAGTAATGTAGACGATGGTAATGTAATCAACCAAAATGTAAGAAGAGCATAATCAAAAATCCAAGTTGCTATAAATTTATGTTCATCTCCAATGACCATAATAGATTAAATACAGCATTGTGAAAAAATTAGAGAAAATCAAGTCTTTTTTTGAATTTTATTTAAAACAACAAAAGAAATGAAAAAAAAAATTATTTCTCACAAACCAATTAAATATTCAAAAATAAAATGTTTTAATTGATAAAAAAAATATTTTGCGAAGAAGATCGGCAAATTTTATTTGTGTTAGAAAATCAGTTAAAAAAATCCTTAAAAAAAAAAAAAAATTTGGGGAAAAACTTAGAGAAAAATCCTAAAATAAAAGAAAAAAATCGTCAATATCATGTAACTCCCCTATTGTTTTGCATGCATTCATTTATTTATCTTGGAATTGAGTCAACGAGATTCTCGATTACCTTTTTTGACACTCTATTCGGGATTTCTGGTAAAATTTTTTCAATTAACCTAGGGATCGTGGCTATACTTTTGCAAGCTCTCTGTCTTGTCAACTCAAAAATTTTTCAATACAATTTAAATCTAGACCGTCCTAGATCAGGCAGACAGATCAAGGACGATTTTGTCAGATTGTACCGATCAATTACTCTTTTTCAATGCAGGAAATAGCTCTGTTCAACTCGTCTCCGATAGCTTCAAATGTTTTTCCTTGTTTATCCAATATTTCATAATGATTGTTTCAGAATTATGGATAAAGGAGTAAAAAGTTCATGTTTTTCTCTAAATTTTTCAAAAAAAAATTTTCTCAAAAAAAGTAGCATTTTTTTTTATTATTACGTTTTTTAAAATTAATCAATTGGAAAGTGTTGGTTTATTCAAAAGCTGGTAACATCAGTTTTAAAAAAAAAACAGAAAAGTTCATTCAATCCAAAATGACGATTTTTTAAATTTTTAACTATGAAAATTCTAATATTTTTCTCTAATTTTTTCACAATGGTGTAGATATTTTTTTTGCATCTTTCTATGATAAATTTCTCAATAGACAGGAGAAGGTTTTCATTTTACTAATCATTTTTTTTGTAGTAGCGATTTATTTAAAATTAAAGAATTTTTCATAGAAAATTTAATAAAATCGATGTATCGATAGATCTTTCAATATCAAAATTTACTTATCATCTTGAAAAGCCTCATCGGTTCTTACTTTGCCAAATAAGATTTTGTGTTTTTTTTGATCAAAAAATTGACGTGTAATAAAGTTTCATAAACGAGTAAAAACAGATAAAATAATTTGAATTTTGTGCATATTAGATAATTTTGCTGTGCAAGATGAACGGAATCAAAGTTGAAAACAATTAACGATCGAAGGATCTAAATAAGTTAAGTCACCGTTTTTATAAAACAATTAATATACGTCTTTAGGCAATAAGTTTGTTTGTGTATCTTTTCATATAAATTATATAAAAGTTTGGTTTGAACATAAAAGTTTAAAAAAAAATTCTGTCCAATATAAACCTAAAAGAGATTTTTTGACTAATGATCCAAAGGTCCCCTCCATACCTTCCTATTGAATACTTTTTTTCCTAGACATTTTATCTCTTTGAAAACTACGAATTCTTACCGTAAACTCTTGCCTTTAACTCTAATGGAGACTAATTGGGATTTCCAATCACTTTCCAATAAAGTTATAGTCAAGAGTTTACGGTATATCATTTAACTTATGTGATCTACTATAATAGTCCCGTATTTCGGTGTTTAAGAAGGCGTGCATAAAAACACGATTAGCCTATTCGGGAGCATGCATCTACATAGACTTTTAAAAAAAAAAGTTTAAAGATGCAAGACACTCGAATTTGAAATTCGGTTAAACTCGGGCGTTAGTAATAAAAACCATAAAAATATTAGTAATACAATTAAAAATCTTATGTAAGTGCACATTTTTTATTTAGTAAAATAAAGTACTAAATTAATATTATTTATAATTTTAGGGAGAAGTGCAGCTTCTCAATAATAAAAAAAATTTTTTTAATATAAAAAAAAATCGCGAATTCATTTTGCATACCATAATTTTTTAATAAAGTATAAAATATATTAAAATAATTACCCTGAAATTAAAAAATGTACAAAAATTTTAAAAAGTTACGTATTAATTAAAATTTTCACTTTTTTTAATAAAGATACACTTTTTTTTATTATTTGTCACTTAATTAAATAAAAAAAAAATTTCTGGCACCCAAATATTTTGATTCAATGATCAACTTACTGCAAAATCTTAAAATTTAAAAATTTTAAAAATCGATAACTCCGTAAATGGCTACATATGTAGCCTCCGTAATTGCTGTTTATAATTTCGGGCACTTTCATTTCAACTAAAAAATCAGAAAGCTCAAATTATGAACCTAAAGTTTACTATAAGATGAAAAAGCAGAAGAACGAAATATATAAACAAGTAAGGGTCGTATAGCTCCTACTTCAAAGCGCAAGAAATAAATAGGGACTTATATAATTCTTTATTATCTTTTTCGTTTTTAATCTCTTAAAAAATTAAATGGCTTAGTTTAATTATTATAAAATATGTAAAATTTTTTATTATTGTTTCTTTTTAAAACATATTATAAGAGAGTTAAAGTCCTTGTTTTAACTTGTTTTTTTGGGAAGCTTTGTGCGATTAAAGCTGTATTTAAAACTCTTCTTTATTTTGTTTCTTTCTAAAACATATTATAAGAGAGTTAAAATACTTGTTTTAACGCTGAAACAAATATGGTAAAAAATTTTTTGTGTAAAATTTTTAAAAAATGGTTAAGTTTAATCTCAATGTATATTTTTTATAAATGGGTATAAAATATTTAAAAAAATGTTCTTTTTTATTTTTTTTGTATTTCATTTTTTTTTGGGTTAATTTTAAAAAATTTATGTTCATTTACAAGAAATTTGTGTACACGATTTTATAGGGCCTAAAAAAGTTTAATATTAACAATGAGGACTGTTTAATTTTAATGTTTAATCATGTTTATTTCAATACATTTTCTCTTAGATAGACGACTTAATTTTGTCAGTTCTGTTTTTTCTGTTCTTTATGTCTTTTGTCTTTGATCTTGGGGACATCTATTAATTATTTAAAAATATTAAAAATAAAAAGCAATTTATGATGCTTAAAAAAGCCGTCATCGCAGTCAGACTTTTGAAATATTCAATATAATTAATATTTATTCACAATTGGAAATTCTTCATTAAATTACAATTAGAGCCAAATTAATATTGGATAAATATCAAAAATCTTTAAAAGGAAGAAGGTATCTAGGAGAAAAATGCTGATTTAATTATATGAAAATTCCTTTAAGCTTTTTAATTCGTAATCTTGCTCAGAATTCGGTAGCTTATTGACAGACTCTAGTCCACAGTTTTAGATTTCTAAAAAATCTATAAAAATTGACTAACTACAATATAAGGTTAGAATTATAGCAAGTCGACTGTTTTTTGAATTTTAAGCTGCTAGCTCGCTAAAAATTTTTTTCGAATTATATTCTCGATTGCTGAATTCAACGATCGATAAAAGTTTGATTTACTCTAGTTTAAAGCTAACTTTTTTAATAATCAAAATTAAATCAATTCTTTTATAGTTTTCAAATTAACCAATTAAAGATAAAAAAATCGCACTAATTTCATCCAATTTTACTTAGCTCATTGTACAAAATTACATTAGCATGATGATTTAAGTAAGCTTAAAGAATATGCATTGAGGGGCTAGTGGATCTTTAAAAATTATAAAAACAATACAATGTTTTTTTTTATTTTTTTTTTACTCAGCAGTTCTAGAAATCAATATTTATTTTGCGCCGTTAAATCAAATCTTTTTAGAATGATAAATTGATAGCTTTTTAAACTGTTTCAAGTCAATTTTAAAAAACACGAATTATGGTTAAATTTCATTTTCCAGTCCTAAATAAAAAATTTCCTCAAAATAAACTATTTCTGAATCACAGTAAGGAGAGATTCAAATAGATTCACATCAGTTTCATTCGGAAATAATTTTATTCTTAAAAAAAATATTCCAAAGAAATATATTCTGAAAAAAAATTGTTCCGAAATTAAAATAGGAATTATATTCCGAAGTGATTTTATTCCAAAAAAAAATATCGAAATAAATATAAGAAAGAAAAGTTACAGGAATTAGGCTAATTATCATTAAAAAAAATCAGTATTCAGGATTTTCTCTATATGGTCCAAAAATCGCAATGTTTTTTTTGCTCTTCTTCGAATTCTTTTTATTGTTTTACTCGTTTGAACCCCTCGTCCCGGTCCGGATATTCTTGCACTTCCAGTAACACCAGTCTTTATCCATTGAAGTTTCAATTCTGCGTCGATATCAGCTTTAGTTATTGCTGCGGTTCTCAATTGTTGCTTTGACTCTTACTCTTTCTCTTGCATTGGCTTCTTTCCTTCGACGTAAAGAAGATCTATTCACTGTCGGCTCAACATAGTTAAACTGAAACTAGAATGCATGCCGAGAGAGTCGAAATGAAGAGGTTATGCTAATTTTCGGCAAGTTTATTTCGACAACTCAAATTTCGACTAACTAAATTAGACATAAAAAAGTTCGACATGTGTTAATTCGACAAACTTTTTTTAAATTCGACAAATATATTTCGACCAAATTTTGATTAGTCATTTTTTTTCATTTTCTTTTTTTCTTTTTTTAATTTTCATTGAGAATTATCAAAATTATTTAAATAATGGACGACTTGTCTTGTTTGTTTGGTGATTTAAATTTGAATTTGAATGGAAGTTTAAATTTAATTAAGTCTTTTCGTAACAAAAAAGATGGTTCACCTAGTTGGCTTTTAGTCGATGAAAAAAAATATGAGAATAAGTCTAGTTACAAATCAACAAGTGGAAAAATAACTTGGAGATGCAACAATAACGATTTTCCAAATTGTCCTGGTAGTGTGTATATATTAAATTAGAGATTTTTTTTTGAAAGAAAATTTATTTAAAATTAATTAATTGATTTTTTTTTGTCGAATACTTTGTGTCTATTAAATTAATGTCTAAATAAATCATGTCTAATTTTTTTTTTGTCGAATTTTATTGGTCGAATTTATTATGTCGAAATTTAATTTGTCGAAAATTGTTTGTCGAAATTCATGGATACCAAATGAAGAAGTGATTAACGAAAGAGTCAACACGATTACGAATCAAAAATAAGAAA
>NTPY01000739.1:175083-186440 GCA_002922825.1 Brachionus calyciflorus
TAAGTTTTATTTGTGTATAAAAGACAAAAAATCAAAGTTTTACTAAGTGTTATAAAAAATATTTATGTGTTTCGCACAGTAAAACATAATAAGTGTTATAAGTTTTACAAGTGTTAGTGTTACAATACTTTATATGAGTGCTTTAGGTCACGTTTTATCAAAAGAGCATGATTGAAGACCTTAAATTTTTGGGTCTGTTATGTTTCAATATCAATGATATTGAAATTTGAGTTTCATTAATTTTCAATATCAATTAATTTCACACCTGATATTAGAATTTTTTTATTGATATTGAAATTTTTTTACTGATATTAGAAATTAATGTATAATTAAGCAGTTTTATTTTAATTAAAATTTCATGTTTTATATATTTAATCAAAAAAATCACAAATCTATTAAGTAATTAATCAAAAAAAAATTAATTTTTATTTTTTGTCGGTCTGCCTCTTCGTTTCTTTTCAAGCAATACAGGTCCTGACTCTATTACTTGCTTTACGTGAGAATTTTCTTCTAAGGGAATATCTGTGAGTTTTAGTAACTCATTCGATTTGAAATTGGTGTCTAAATTATTACCCATTGATATAGTCAGTACTCTATACCGGGTCCCTGTAGTTACATGAGTTAAATTAGATTTTACACTCAAATCATGGATTATTTTTCTTTGACTGTTACTAAGATCACTCTGAAAACGATAACTTTCATTTTTTTTTTCTAAAATCATTGAGATTATTAATTTAACAGCATTTAAAAACTCCTCATCATCTACCTGACTAAGTGATTTAACTTCATAATCAACTTTATCTAAATTATATATAATGTTTTTCTCATACAAATTATTATTTTTCTCATACAAACGCCAGGTGTATTCGTCTAAATAAGATTGCAAGTAAGGTCTACTAACACCTCTCATTTTTTGAACAAACTTTTTGCCGAGCACCAAATCGACTCGATTCCATTTGTGTGTACACCAGTTTTAGGATCCTCAAAAAAATATCATGATTTACAGTGAAATGCTGATAGTTTTTATCGAGTAATCTGCATTTTTCAAATGCAAATATATGTTCATAATATTTTTTTCTTGACCTTGAAAATTTATAATTGATATTGAGATTTTTTCATTGATATTGAATATCAATTAAAGGTTAATTGGTTAATTGATATTGAAAATTAATGATACTCAAATTTCAATATCATTGATATTGAAACATAACAGACCCAAATTTTTTATTGAGATGGGAAATTAAGTTATTTTATAAACATTAATTAATTTAAAAGTTCCAAAAATTAAACTTTAATTACTTTTTTATTTAAAATAAAAAAATTAGAAAATTCAGCATTATCGGAAAATTGACCATCAATATAATTAAATTTTTTGGAATTTTTAGGATATTTAATTCAATTTTGTCTAGTTTTATCATATTTAATTGAAAAAAAAATTAATTTTAATATTTTGGTACATTTTTATTAATTTAAATTAGATGAAAATTATTGAATTGAAATTATTTTTTTAAAAAATCCTTTTTAAATAAGAGAATTAATATACCTTAACTGACCTTACGTAAATTAATTCAATCAACAGAGGAATTTAAAAATAAAAATAAACTTGTGGTCTCTTTTCGTTGAATTTCAATAAAAATAGTTTAGTTAGGAAAGGTTAATATAAAGTCTTAAATAAAAAAGGCGATTTTATGCGTGGTAGTAAAAAAAACTTGCCATATGTGGAAAATATATATATGTTCCACATATATATCAAATCTTTGAATTCGGAATAATTCGTTTCATTGGTTTAACAACCATCCTTAAAAGGATTTTGGTGCCATATAGAGAAGTAAAATTTGATGTAATACATCTACAAAATTTAGGTGAAAAATTTTCTGTTTAAGTTTTTCAAGAAATTGTTCAAAAAATATTATTTTTACTATATATTTAAAGACCAATGGAATTTTCCAATCTTTCTCCTTTAGATTTAAACTCATTAATTTATTGACGATATTTTATTTTCAATTTTATTCCCAACTAGAATTGTGAAAGTATAAAAAAAATCAATTATGATTTAAAATGTCTTTTTATTTTCAATAACAATAAACTAAAAAATTTAATTAGCCAATATTCTAGATAAAGACTATTTTTACTAAAATATTTATAGGAAAATTTAAGATAGATTGTAAATTTATGACCATTGTCTTAAGAAATTTAAATGGAATTTCTCAAATTTGGCCAATAGAGACTTGATTTGGTCAGTTGGTGGAAGGATAGTTGTTCTAAAATGATAGGTTCCTGGTCTTTGATGAAAACCTGAGCCTGGTACGACACAAATACCAGTTTGGTCAATCATTTCCAAACAATAAAACATATCGGGTTCCATACCATTTTTCTAAAATTAAAAGAAAAAAATTTAAAAATATTTTTTATTTAATTTTTTCTTTTTTTAAATTAAGTACCTTGGCATGTTCAATTGCTTTTTGTGGAATAGTGATTTGTGGGAAAGCATACATGGCACCTTGAACTGGATTACATTTTACTCCTTCAATTTTATTTAACAATTCTGTGACTAGTTGAGCTTTTTCTTTCAAACCACTTAAAACAACTCCTTTTTCTTGTTGAAATAATTCATATGATGGTTCACCTGGTTTTGGTGGATTAACTACTGTATCCATACAAACTTGACCTAATACAGAACTGCACAATTGAGCTGAAGACAATTTTTTCAATTCGGCTTTTACTTTCGGGTCCATATTTACAACTTCAAAAAAACCAGCTCTTGCGCCACATTCTCCCATAAAACCTTTACTTGTTGAATAAAATGACCCTATTTCCATTTGAGAGTATGGATGACCCAATTCATAAGCAACTTTCTTGAATGAATGAAATTTCATGCCTTCAGCATATACATTATCTTGATATACCTAAAAATAAAGAATAATTTAATAAATATGAAATTTAACATGGGTTTTTTAAGCATTCTTTTTCTAAAAACAAAGCTTTTTTAAACATGTTTTTGGCTTTTAAATTAATCGTTTTTGATTTTTTATTTTAAGACGTGACTAATTAAAAAAGACTCGATGACTTGTCAAATGTTGAATCCCACATATGATGAAAACTTATTAAAAATTTTCTAAAAATACGCCTTGCTATAACTTCTAAAATTGGCTTCCTATTGGTTTTATTTTTTTTTACAAAGTAGATCAAACTGTTTCAAAGTGATTCTTCTTTAAAAAAAAAAGCAACTAAATATCTAAACGTTATCTTTATATTCATTTTACAATTTGAATCAAAAGTAATTTTCAGATTTTTTTAAGACAAAAATGCTTAGGTAAATTTTCAAAAATTATGCTATTAAACATATGTTCGAAAACATTTTTTTTTTGTCTAAGCAGTCTTAAAGTTGGGAACTTGAGAGAAAACTCATTCATAATGTTGTGAATCGATTGACTAACCCTAAAATCGATTCGATTGCTTTATTTAAAAATACAAATAACTAATTATTAGTTTTGAAATTTTTGATAACAATTATTTGAACTTATTAATAAAGAAATGAATATCGAAAATAATGTGTTAGGAAAAATTTGAATTTGAAATAGATTTTTTTCGATTTTTAAAAATATTTGAAATTTTAAAGGATTCAAAAATCTACGCCGGATCTATTTTTAAATAAAAATATTTTCTAAAATATACCAAAGACAGAATTTCTCAAAAAAAAAAAACAACTCACCCTTTTCTGTTTAAAAAAAAAACTCTTTTTTAACTTTTGAAATGATAATCATGTCAAAATATCCTTAAAAACTCTATTACTTAAAAATCAATAAGAAATCTAGTCCATTTTTCACTGAAAATTTAAAAAAAACTGAGAGAATAAAAAATAATATTGAATGAATTAAAAAAATGAATTCCACCATTTTTTAAGCCGTTTTGAAGAAAATTTCAGCATTTTATTAAACTTAAAATTGACAAAAAAACTCTTATTCTTTGTTTTCTAGCTATTTTGAAAATCTCTTTTAAAAATTAAAGTGATCTAGAAATAAATATTTTTCTATTTTAACTTCCATAACTTAAAAAGTTTTCTGGCCGAGAAAACACTAAAAATCAACCTAAATTTTGAAGTCTTTATAAGGGTTTAATTTTATTTAGACTTACTTCATCAGCTAGAATAAACAATTTTCTTTCATAAGCCCATTTAACAATTTGTTGCATGTTTTCCAAACTTAAGACCTGACCAGTTGGATTGCCCGGATTAATAATACAAATAGCTCTTGGTTGACATCGTTTCAATGAATCTTGATACGATCTTTCCAATTCGTCAATACTCAAAGCCCAATTATTATCTTCATCTAAATAATAACCAATTTGTTCAGCATTATATTCTGAGATGGTAGCTGAATACAATGGATATTGTGGAATTGGAATCATAAAACCAGTCGGTATTTCATTAGGTCCATTCAACAACATTTCCATCATAATTTTAATACCACCACTGGCACCAGTAGTTAAAAAAATATTATCTGGATCAGTTGGAATACCACCATCACGATTAGTAATGAATTCAGCAATGTGTTTTCTGACTAATTCTATACCAGCACTATCAGTATATGCGCCAACACTTCCACCACCACAAGCGTTTAATAAAGCTTGTGCTCTATCTTTTGTATCTTGTGGAAACTTATCACTATTTAACAATTCTGGATAAGTACATAGAGCCATAACTTGTCTTAAAAAGGTAATAGGTTTTTGTCCAGTAGCATGACAATCACCGATATTAGCTCGAATAACTCTTTCAAATGGTTTTTCAACACCCTAAAAATTTTGAATCTATTTTTAGAATTGAATTATTTTTCCTAATTTTTTTTTAAACTTACTTGTTTAAGCTCTTTTTCAAGTTCCCCAGCTCTAATTACAACTTTACCTCTAACAGCATATTGTACATTCTTAACAGTACTACTCAAATTTTCAAAAGTCAAACACTTTTCAACTTTTTGAGCCTTAATTTCATTACCGTTTATGTCGGCCATTTTAGCTTTTGCACTTTTCTTAATTTAACAAAATGAGAAATAATATATTAAAGAAATTTATTTTGTTCAAAGCGTTGGGTTTCTCAAAGTTTAATGGGTGATCATAATTTTTTTATTGTTAAACTAAATCTCTTTTGAATTATTATAATTTAAAAATATAGAAAGAAATAAAGGAACGAGTTGACTAAGCTTCAGTTTTATGTACATTTTTGAGAAAAAAAAATGCGTTTAATATGAATTTAATTTCTTTTTATTTCATCATTCAAGTCTCTTTGAATGATGAAATAAAAACTTTGGTAGCTCACACACCCTTATAAATCTAAGGAAACATAGATTATTTAATTTTAAAGATAATTAAATTAGATACAAACTTGTGTGCTATTGGTTGATTGAGTAAGACATGCAATTGAAATAGCATTAGTTGATTTTTGAGTTGAGGATGAGAGCAAGCGAGCAGCGCTCTTTTGGATCAAATTATTGTAAAACATGAGTGATTTGTTTTTGTTTTGCTTTTATTTTTAAACAAAAATATCTATAAAATCATGTAAATTTTATTATTAAAAATTTTCAATGAACAACAACTAAAATTCGTCGTTTTTATCTATTGATTTAAATTGCAAGATCTTCGAAAATTATTAAGAAAAAATTTCAAAAAGTTTTCTCTTTTCTTCTTTTTTGTTTTCCAAAACTTGCAATTTATATAGATTGCAAATAAAGAATATTTTAAATGCATATATACATCTTTGAATTTATCGAGTCATGAAAAGCGAACTAAAAATTTCTGGATAAATGGCCTAGCACTATTTACCTCGAACTCTCTCTATGTATATATTTTTTATTTATAATGGTGGAAAGGTGTTTTTTTTTTTTAACTTTTATTAAGGGGAAAAAACTTGAAATTAAACAATTTGAAATTTTATACTTACTTAGATAGAACAGATATAAAATTATAATTTTTTTTTAGAATAAAAAATTTTTACTTTTATGTTTTTTTGATTTATATGATTACGCAGGAATCTTTTAGATTGAGCATGAATTTTTGAGTGTTTGCCAAAAATGTATAAAAAAATAATTAAATTTTCCTTTTTTCTTCATCATTTTTGGCTTCCTTTCAATAAATTTTACATTATTATTTGCAATTTAAAATCGATAAATAGTATTTTAAATTTAGGAAAAAAATGCCCATTTTTTGTCACCCTTAACAATAGAAGGTCCGATTTTTTTTTATACCTTAAAGGACCAAACGGGTTTATTTTTTTCACCCTTCAATCTTTTATACAGTTTCATGATTAAATTTTTTTGTTGAAATAAATTATTTTCACTTTTTTATGTTATTATTAAACCTTATAAGCTATTTTTGGTAATTTCCCCTCAATAATTACGTCATTGAAAAAATAAAATTTTTTATAGAAATTTTCATAGAAAAAATTTTTATCGGAAAAAAGATATAACAAATAATCAACCTTAATGCTTTTTTTAAAATTTTAATTTAACACCACCAACTTTAAAAAAATACTTCTTTCGAATCTTTTTAATAACGACTAAGTGAAATTTCAAAAAGAAATAACTGGAATAATTAAGGCTTTTCGATTTTAGACGGAAGTTAGAATTTAAGTTAGAATTTAGAAAATGACTTTAATTAATCTTTTATGTGAATAAATATATTCTAAAGCAGAAAGTATTAAAAATTAACTATTAAAAGCAATTTATATGAAACTTTTTTCTATGAAATGAATCGATCCCTTTTTTTATTGATTTTTTTACTTAGTTTTACTTAATTATTTTCATATTTGGTCATTATATCAAAATTTGAATCCTCCCATAACTTCCAGTACCTTGTGTGAGAACCCTAATCAGTAATTCTGTTTTATCTTATTTTTAGTCAACATCTTTTTAGAAAATATTGATCGATCTTCGGTTTTTACAGACTGTCTTTATATAAAAACCTTTTAATTCATAAATTATTAACTTTATATTTGTTTTTTTTATTTTACCCTCTCCAAATGCTATTTCATTCCCGATACCGAGAATTTTTTATTGAATTCAATGATCATGAGAATATAGAAGAAAAATTACAATTATAAAGAATTTTAGATTTTTTTATTTAAGTTTTAATAGAAGTAAAAACTTAAATTTTCAAGTTTTAAGTGTTATTTGATCGAAAGCTTTTAAATTTTACACTCGAAACGGTTAAAATAAAACTCCGTGTTCAAAAAACCCGTTTGGTCCTTTAAGTATAATTTTTTATTTTTCCCAAAAAAAGTTTATATATAAATGATCAAATTCATATTTTTAAAAAAGGTTTCCTAATTTTTGATTAGCTAGGAAAAGATTGGGTTCGAAAATTTTTTTTTCGACAAATAGATAACTTTAAAGGACAAAAACGGGTTGAAAAAACCCGCGGGGCCTTTGAGTGTTAATCTCATCACCTTATGTCAATAAGCTTATAAAACAAAAATTTAATTTTAACTCGATAAATTCGTCTTAAACTTATTTTTTTGTTAAAACCATTAATTTTCCAAATGAAAGCTGATTTTCTGATAATGAGTAGAGTATCTCTACTTTTGGTAGAGTTTTTAAATATTTTTTTAATTTAAATCTTTTAAGACCGAGTCTCTTTGGATTTAAATTAATTCAAAAAAGTAAATAATCGGTTTAAAGAAAATTTTAAGATTAAAAAATTGAAAAAGAAAAGTTATATTTTCTATATAGTTACCATAAAATTACGTAACCACCAGGCTTGTGTCTTAAGTACTTAAATCAAAAAGATGAAACTTAAGTAAAATTGTAATTTTTTTAAATAAATACTTAATTAAAATTCTTATTTTGAAATTTTTATAAGTAAATATTTAAGTTTTACACATGATACTTAAGTAATACTTAACTTTTTCCGTTTTTTTAAAACTCTCAGTTAGCTAAAAGAATTTTTATAGAAATTTTATTACAAAAAATGAGAAATGTAAAATTGAAAAATTTTTAATAATAAAAACGTTAAATCTCGATTTCAATGAACGATTAAGTTCATAAGACATTAGGTTTGGTTTTGTTTTTTATGTACACCGCGGTCGATCATTTTTTTTCGGGTTTAAAAAAATTCGCAACAGCAAATTAAGACAGAAATTAAAAAATTAAAGAAAATGTTCTTCTTAAATTTGGATTGTTGCAATGCAAGGATAGTAAAATAAAGATTCTTTCTTTTATTCTATTTAAAAAGAGATATTTTTCTCATAATATTATGAGAAAATGAATTTTAACGATAAACAATATTGTTTATCGTTAAAATTCATTTTCTCTACGATTTAATTTAGTTCATATTTTTTCAGATATAATTTTGAATATAAATATAGCTTAAGTAACCTTAAGTATTTAAATAATTTAGGCTTTACTTAAGTACTTAAAGAAAGGAGTGTGCCGGATTTCTTATATAAATCGGCCTTTTTATGAAGCCATGCAAGTAGCGTTTAGATATTTTGTAAATAAGTTAATTATAGTTAAGTAAATAATCGACATTAGTATTTTTACGCTACCTGCTTGGCATGACCAATTTCTACCAGGCTAAAATTTAATCTTTCTTAAAAGATAATTCACATTAACTCAAATATTTTAAAAGTTAATTAAATTTTTACAATTTATTTTATCTTAAAAACTTACAAAAGCTTTAAAAAAAATGGCATTCTAGTAAGAAAATGTTTTTTTTGTAGCTAATCAAAAAACAAACAATTTTTTTATTGAATTTTAGGCCATTTTTCCATTGAAATCCGGCGCCGTCCTTTCTTCTTTTTCCTATTTTAAGACTTAAGTATTTACTTAATTTCAATAAATGCACATCCCTGGTAACCACATCTCATTTTGTGATTCCTTAATGCTTTACTTATATTATATATTTCAATTCACTTGAAAGGCTAAGTGCCAAACTCGTTAAAAGCCAAGTGAACCCATTTATTTGTAAAAAAATTTAAATAGAAAAATAGAAAAAGGAATAAAAAATTATCTTTCCTTAATGCTTTACTTGACATTGAATTATATTTAACAAGCTGGAAATAAGCGCGCCATCAAACACGTATTTTATGCTTTCTGGAAAAAAGTTTTGATGCTGCATTAAAATTTGAGTCTCAAGAATAATTTTGTCATATATTTTTCGAGTGTTTAGGATAAATTTCGCATTAAAAATTTGAAAAAAAATTGAAATGTTTTAATGTTTCCGAAACGTTAATAAATTTTTTCATTTTAACAAAAAGTTTTTATTCAAATGCTTTAATACAGTCAAATTTCGCTAATCAATACTTTGATAAATTGAATTTTTAATCTTCGAACGGATATTTTTGCCTTAAAATTTAACTTTTACATGTAAATCGAAAAAGGTTAATCTAGCATCTTAGCATCTAAGCATATTTATCTTGGTTTACTAAAATGAACTTCATTTGTTGGAGAAATAATTATAAAAATAGATTTTTGTCACTATCACTGAGAAATTAGAATGGAAGTCAAAAGTTCTCGATAAAGCTTACGAGAATATTAAAAATATTTGTATTAATTTAATAAAACTTTAACCAATAAAAAATTTTTTGAATAATTTATTTTTGGTTTTGCTCTTAGAAGTAAAAGAAATGTACCAAAACAATTTTTTAAAGCTTAACTACAAAAATCTTAGAAAAAATAAAAGTAACTATAAATCAAACAAAGCCATATTCCAGATTTTTTTCTGAATTTTAAAATCTAATTCAGTTAGATATATTCAGGTAAAATAAAAGGAGTGTTTTTATAAACAAACGAATATAAGTAAACAAGTTTTTTTTTTTATTTCGATCAATTTTTTCTAAGCCTTTTTTTTTTGATAAAATGCAAATTTATAACCAACACACCTTAAAATAAAAAATTTAATGTAAAAAACATCAAGAAGGGGGTAATTTTTAGAACTCGAATATGTACTTAAATTATCTGAGCTGTTTATCATATATATTGAGGAGTTAGCAGAAAATTATTTATAAAAAGCTTTACAAATTAGTGGAAAACTTTTTTTTAATAAAGTAAATCCTAAAAGTAAAATTTTTTAATTTAATTTTTGGAGCGATTCTTCTTTTAAAGAATTGAAGCTCCATCTTATCTAAACTAGTAAACCTTTATATAAAACGCGTTGTAATTTTATGCGTTTAATTATATCTCAGTATCAAATTATCCTGTTCGTAAAAGGATCCTCGTATATTCAATCAAAACATGACTCAGTTTTCCAGTTTTATTGGAAAAAGCCTTAAATTATTAGCGCTAAAATTTAAGTACGATTGATTATTTATATACAGTACATTTCTGAAATAAGTTGACAACTTTTTAAGTAACTCTTAAGCAAGTTTTAAGCAAGAAAAATATCGTCTTAAGAGGCCTCTTAAGCAACAGAAAGTCTTAAGCAATAATTAATATAATTTATTTTATGTTTAATAGCAAAATATTGGAAAAACGTCTTAATCAGAAAATCGTCTTAAGAACCTTTTAAGCATAGCTTTTTGACTGCTTAAAATCTCTTAAGACGGTCTTAAGCAGCCTCATAAGCAGACTACCAACTTATTTCAGAAATGTACTGTAATTTTACGAATCGAAAATTTATAGCTTAACTATGATGAATATCGAATTTTTCTGATTTTAAATGCTATTAAAAATTACAAAACCGAATAATTAACCGTATTACCTTGCTGATTAGTCTCCCCCTAAACCCCCTTTTTTCGACGAAGTGAAAGTAAAAATGTAATTTTATCATAGCTATATAGGCCACATTTAAGTCTATCGGTTAAGTCGAATCCGACTTAAAAAGACCGAATTTATTTTTCTTTAGCTTGATTTAACCTTTCAAAGAAGCAATTTCTAGTCGCTTATTAGCGAGGTAAAATTAAAAGCGATGATATTGTGTTCTAATTGTCGATACTTATTTTAAAGTAAAAAAACATGTTTATCATGTAAATCTCGTGATTTTGTAACATAGAAATCAAATACTGATGGGCGAAGGACTAAAAACTTGAAAGCATTTTTATTTAGCCTTACTAGTCTGGTATAGATTTTTCGTATGGTTCTTTAGATTTAAGTAATTAATAAAAATTAATTATTTTTACGCAATCTTTAGGACATGAGGAATTTCATGAAGTACTTGTTACAATTTGTAGCATTTATACAATAGGCTCCTAGTACTTTTTTCGCTAGTACTTTTTTCGCTAGCGAGAAAAGTCCATTTTTTATGTCGTTTAAAAATTGGAATTAATTCGCTAGCGAAAAAAGTCAAATTTTTTATGACAATAAATTGACAACAAATATTGTGATAATTATAAAAAAAATTTAATAGATAAATACATTGATTAAATAAAGAAA
>NTPY01000739.1:186741-200096 GCA_002922825.1 Brachionus calyciflorus
AATTTTTTTGGAATATTTGAAAAAAAAAAATTTTTTTGGTTGTGAAAACTAAATTTTTGGTTGTAAGTGCTATTTTTTTGGTTGTTCCTTTTCGTTTAAAATCAGTTTATTATTAATATTTTTTCTTTTTGAATATTTTATTTTTTAAATAAGAAAATGCCAAAAAATCTCCCATTTAAATTTGAAATGCTGTTTTATTCTTACCAAGAAATTGAAAATTTTTTAAATTGCCAAGCGGCGATGATTTATCCAAAATCTAATTTAGTAACATGTACTTTGTGTAAGAATCGAGCCTCTCATAAAATGCGCGTCACTTACGGTTTTTGTAATAACAAGAGTTGCTTTGAAAAAGGAGTCTGTGGTTTCAGAAATAGAATAAACGTTTGTCTAAAGCATAGAGACCTTGTGTGACACAAGCATTATTATTATACGCTTGATCAACATATTTCTAATATTTTTGAAAATAAGCATCATGAGTTGACTAAAATAGTAAAAAATATTGTCGAGGAATTAATTTATAATAACGACTCAAAACGTAAACCCATTCATATTCGACTAAAAAAAATTTAGTAAAGAGATCGACGTAATGCCAACATTACATTACGCCAAGTCCAAGATTATATCAAAAATAGAAGGTTTAGAGTATGTGACAATAATAAAATTGATGAAATTAAGCCATTTTTAGAAGGACTTAGATATAAATTTGGTGCTACAAGTAATGACGAAATGTTTCGGTGTAGATTTAGACGTTGGTTCAGATGACGATCACTTTCATTTAGGTATGACTAGCTATAATCTTTTAAAAAATATATAGTTAGCCGGTCCTAATAGAGGAATATTTCATTTGGACTGTACTTATAAAATTATAAAGTATAATTATCTTATATTGGTGTTTGGTCTTACTGATATTGAAAGAAAAATCTTAACAATTTGTTTTATGTTTTCTAGTCATGAGCAACAAAAGGATTTTGAGTCATATTACTTTTTTCTCTTTTCGTTATAATTGGTTAAATAATATTTTATTTCTATAAATGAACAAAAATTATCTGTTTAAATAAGTAAATAGTGTTTAAGTTTATAAATTTTAGAGTCCCATTTCATCAACTTCTTCAATTTCATTCTCTGATTCTGATTCGACTTCTGATAAAACATTGCCATCTTCATCACTTGAATCAGAAATATCAGCAGCTTTGTCTTTTTTTTTGTTCTTGCGAAAAGAAAAAATGGTAACAAATTATTCACATAAACATCAATATTAATATTGCCTTCTCTTAACAGTTTTTTGTAAATTTTTATCTCATTATCTCTGCCTATGTTTAATTTTTTACGTGGCGGAGCCGGTTTACCATCTAATGCATGCTTAAATTTAACAAAAGCAGCAGTTTCTTGAGTTTGAAAAACTTGAATAGATTTGTAGATGTCTGGATGTGCTCTTGAAACGTGATTTTTCAACTTTAAATTGTAGCCTTCAATATCATTATTAGTCCTCGGACCCTCGGTATCAAAGTGGTTCCATAGATTAATATCAAACTTTCCTTCAAAATAGGTATCCAATTATATATGAATAGTACTTTTTTCTCTAAAGAAAAAAAAAAGACTTTTTAATGCATTCTTCAAAAATATAACTTTTTTCTCTAGAGGAAAAAATACTATTTTCCTTGGAGAGAAAAAAGTAGAGAGAAAAAAGTACTGGACTCGAAGCTCAATATCAATGATACTGAAATTTGAATATCAATTAACCTGAGTATCAGATAATTGAATAATTGATACAGTGGTGGTGATTAATTTGTAACGTGACGTGATCTGACGTCATATGACGTCAGATTTTTATCGTCATTTGACGTCATATAACGTCAGATGACGTCATATGACGTGATTTATAGCTGTTTTTAGATGACGCGATATGACGGCTGACGTCAGATGACGTCAGATTTTATAGGTTTTTGACCGTCATATGGCGTCAGATGACGTCACGTTACAAATTAATCACCACCACTGTATTGAAATTATAAAAATGATATTCATTTGAATATCAATTAGAAAGGTAAATCAAATAAAATTATTATTTAATTAATCCATTACTTTACCAAGAAAAAAAATTTAAATAATGTTTAACCTTTTACCGACCGTTTCTTTTGTACTTCTAAACAGTGCCGTGAGTCAATTTGTCAAAAAATTATAAGGTAGACTAGAATCACTTTTTGTTTTTGGAATCGATTTTAATCGGCTTATTGCAATATCAAGTCGAATTTTTCCAACTTAAGTTTTCAAAACTTATAAAGTAGTTATGTTGCTCTAATAATAGATCCTTGATTAAAAATAAATGAATATTTGGTAGTCAGTTTTAAATTTTTGAATTCTTAAGAAGCTTATTTTTATTTAAGTCTAATCTTCACTTTGATTTAATTACAAATTAAATAAAAAAAATACATCATTTTTGTTTTTTTTTTCAAGGTAATTTTCTAAAAAGAATTTACCATATTATTTCTAATTCTAGTTCATAAGATTATTAATGGTGTTGAGAAAATAAAACTGTTTAATGGTGTTAATTATGCCAAAAGTTGGTCACTGAATATAAAAAGGTCAAATAATTTTAAACTTGTGAGAGAGATCAATAAAAGAAGTTCTGGTCGATTCAATTTATTACCAAACAGAATAGTCTCAACTTGAAACATATCAAGTGCCACAGTGTCAGCTAATTTATGCATATGATTTTTTGAGCCGAAGGCTCAGTATATAGATTTCTGGCTTTTTGATTGAAATGAAATTAACTTTTAAGATTTTGACATAATTAGAAAAAAATTATTCCAAACTTAGTCAGAGTTCTAGCTTTTCATAAAAAAAAAAAGATTTTTCTTAAGAATTTTTTATGAAAAAATTGTTCTCTGAGTATTTTGAGCGGCTCAGAAAAATGGAGCGAAGCGACACTAACTTGTTTAATATTATCGGTCTAAGTGGGTCAAATAAGACAGCTCGTTTATCGCAAATAATTTCAACATAAAATATTTCTGGACTTTAGGGGGGTTATACATTTAATTCTTAATTGCATAACGTACATGGAGCATGTGGAACTAGTCTAAACTTTATTTATTTAAAGATAAAGATCATAAAGGAGTATAGACCCTCTTAACAATCTGATTGTCAATCCATGAAACGAGTAAGTAAGTAAGTAAAAGAAGTTAAGTAGAGTCTTATTTTAAATTTTATTAAATAAATAATTTTTAATTGAATTTTTTTTTTACTTCGTTCCAGAAAATTGATCTAAACTATTTGATTTATATTTACTGAAGTCATTTGTTATGCTATATTTGTCTAAAACATCTTTAATTACCAATCCTTTAAATTCTTTCCATTCTTTTTTCTTTTCTTGTTCAATAAATTTTTCATAAATGCTATTCTGAGTCAAATCACCAAAATTACGACTGCTTGTTTGTAAAAGCAATCTTAAAGTTATGTTATCCAATTCTATTTACAAAATTTTTTCAAAAAATGTCTTTTTAAATAAATTGTTTTTTTTAGAATTACTTGAAATTTTATCATATGGTATAATACCTAGTTTACAAGTAGTCTCAGTGACTATTGAACATGTCATTGGTTCTTTTAAACTTACACTAAATTCTCCAAAAGAATCGTTTTCTTTTAACTTTCCGATGACAACCTGTTTCATTCTTTTTTCTTTTTTACCGGTTTTTTTGTTTAGGTAAGGCACGTCGACCTTACGTAGTACGTGACATTCACCTTTGTTTATAAAGCCTATAAACGGACAACGATATCCTTCACTAGTTAAAACTTAAATAATTTTTTGCGCTATTTTGAATTTATTTTTTTTTCCATTTTGTTTAAAGTTTACTTGTATTTGCTGAAAATGTTTTCCATTCGAATATTTCCATTAATTCTTCAATAGTATGTTTAGGCCATGAATTATAAGCTTTACATTTTTTAATTGCTTGAATCTTTTCTTCACGCTCTTCGTCAATTATTTTCTAAAAAATCATTTTGGTATATGATTTTTTTCTTTAAAATTTTATATTAAGTCATTGAAAAATACCTTGGATATTTTTTCATAGTTGGAAATTGAAATTTTTAAAAATTCACATTTGTCCTCTAAAGTTATCACACGAAACATTCTGAAAAATTCAAAATTAATTTTAAGTTTAATTTTATTTTTTTGAATTTAATCAACAGACTAGTTCTATTGATTGTCATTAGGACACCAAATTAACTTCGAAAATTAAAAAACTGAATACAATCAATATTCGATTATCTAGACTTACGATAATCGAGGAATGAGGCTTTTTGAGAAAATTTTTGTTTCCGCAAAGAATTTTATTTATAACTAGACCCCACTTTATCTTTATTTTGGTTATTTGAATAAAATTGTACAAAATAAAAACCAAATTTTTTAAAGCATGGTTATTTTCGGAATATTTTTATTCGAATAAACATTAGTTATTGCGGCTTAAAAACTGAGAAATTTTAACTTATTTTTTAAAAGGTTTATGATTTGGGAAACTTTAAAATGTTTATTTCAGCTTCGTTCTTAATTTCTCTTAGAGAATGAGTATTTTAAACCCTCAATCTAAGAGTTAAATTTTTTTTACATGGTTTTTACTTACCTAGTAGCCATTTCTCTTCCGTATAAATTTGTTATTGTTCCAAAGCAAGATCCAACACCGAGCTAAAAAATTCAACGGTAAATAAAAAGTATTGAAATATTAAGATTTGGGCTTTGAATGAAAAACTGAATAAAATTATTGATGCACTGTATTATATTAGTAATACAGTGACTGTATTACTAAAATAATAATTAAGCCATGGTGGGAACCTTAAGTACCAAAATGCTTATTTAAAACTTTTTTGGGTGTTACTAAAACATGGGCTTTCATTTTTTCAAATTTTTTCTATTATAAAAGCGCGGACCTGTACAGTATGTCTAGAAAATTTAGAACATTTCAAAAAAATTTTAAGAAATGAAAATTTGAAATAAAATGCGATTTTTTTGGAATACTAACTACATCATCTAAAAGATTATCTTTTTAGTTTTCTTTTAATATCAAAATTGTCCAAAAAAAATTTCTGAACACTCCAGAACTCTTTTAAAAAATACTCAGATAAAATTTAATAAAAAAAATTAGTCTACAAAGTTTAGAACATTAATATTTTTCCAAAAATTTTACCACACCTTGACAATCCTTCTCATTTTTATTTGTCATACATAGTTTTTAACGTCTTTTTTATTGTTTACTTGCACTTTGTATACATGATTTATTATTTTTGGTTATTAAAATCGTTGATTTCATTGAGCTGGACCATATTGTTGATTTTCCATAAAAATGGGCAAAAAAAAGGTAACTGAGGCTTAAAGGTGGCAAAAAATTGGACAATTGTAAGATACCGTATTCCCTTGCGCAGAGTCGCATGCGGCTAATCCCATTAAAACCATGTTAAAAACCTTTTTCCTTTAATTTTTTAACATGGTTTTGATGGGATTAGCCGCATGCGCCTCTGCGCAAGGGAATACGGTAAGACAAAATCTCATAAAAAATAGCTGATCTAGTAGGAGTATTGAGAAAATGTGTGTTTCAAACTAAGTGTAATTATGAAATGACCTAAATGACCAAAGAATTACCAAGATTTGGGAGACCCGAAAGCTTACCAGTCGAGATGAGTCTTATATTTTTAAAAAGGTCAGAATCAATCCTACAATAAGCTATTGACACCTATCATCTGACTTCAATTCTAAGTTTCCAAATGTTAGTGTAAGTAAAGAAAAAAGCTATTCAAGAAAAATATAAAGTCAAATACTGCTATATAAAAGTCTCTTTTGACTGCATTGGACCGGTTTAAAAAGTTTAAATGGTGCAAAGAACAAAAAAAATGGACTGTTAAAGACTGGTCAAAAGTTATTTTCAGTGATAAATCTAATTTGAAGTAATAAACAGAAAGTCAAGAGTGTTCCTAAAAAGTTTCTAAAAGAAAAAGTATCAAAGTAAGTTTTGTTTACCAAAGTTGCAGAATAATGGAGGTTCGGTTGGAATTTGGGGATGTATTAATCATAAAGGTACTGTATGTTACACTATTTATACAGGCAGAATAAATCAGTATGTGTTCATGGAGACACTGAAAATCAATTTTTACCAATAGCCGAAATTTTTTTGATCAGATTCAAGATTGGATTTTTCAGCAAAATGGGTCTATTTCACATACTACTCATTCCGTTCGAAACTGGTTTCAAGAAAACCCAATATCGGTCCTCCTTTGGTGCTCAAGGTTTTTTTTAAATAAATCTCTCTCTTTTTTTTGCGAATTTTTCATTTCGATTTTTTTAATCTATCCTAGTTTTTGTACTTTTCAGATAAAAAATTTCTTTCTCAATAAGATTCAAATAAAAAAAATTATTTTTGTTTTTTTATTTAGCCGCGCAGCTTCCCAAAAACAAACCCTTCATAGAAAAAATTTAAATGTTCTAAATTTTCTAGACATACTGTAAAGGCAACGCTGTTCTTCCATGAAAACTCGTAAGATTTTTTGCCAGAAATTTATAGGCCGGCTTTGGACTTACTTTTTTTAAGCGTTGTTTGGAGAATTTAGTGTTAGTCAATAAATAAAGCTTAATTCAATTAAGTTTTATTTATTGACTTGCCAAAAAATAATACAATTTACCTATCATTACACCTTATTTAGCTAAGATTACCAAAAAATTCCCAAAAAAGACAAAAAATGGTCTGTAAAAAGAGCAAAGACCTAAAACGACTAAAAATTTTACAAAATTTGAAAGATGAGACAGAGGTCGAGAGATATCTGTAACAATTTGGTTTCTTCTTTGAAAAAATTAACGGCAGGAATAAATTAAAAAATTAGAAAATTAGAATAAAAAAAAGACTTTTTCTAAATTTTCTAGACATACTGTATATTAATTATAATATAATAAAATCCAAATTTTTCTTACAGAACTTATAATTCTTGATCATACTTGGTATGGGTTTTACGATTCTTATGTTATCTTAACTTATTCTTATGTTAAAAAATTAACTTAGGAAAAGAATTTTTTAAAGGAAAATCCTCCAAAAAAAGTAATAATTTAAACTTTGACAATTTTTTATCCATGTTTATAAAATGAAGCTTTTTAAATACCTACCAGGTAATAAAGAGACTTAATTGAACTACTAAATAAATAAGTTTAAGTTAAAATCTCTTATTACTTAGAGGAGTTGTTAGGTTTTGAAAACATCAAAAGTTTAAATAGGGTTTTTTATTTGTGGCACCTTAAAAAAAGAATAAAAATTGTATCCTTTTGAATCTATATCGAAAGTTTAATTTTCAAAGCTCATTGAAACATAGAATTTTTCTTACTATAGGCCCATTTTCATTTGGTTCCGGAGTAACTACTCTCAGTTTGGTAAAAAAATTATTCAAATGCGGTATTGACAAAGGTTTAACAGAGCCTTTAAGGATCATATAAAAAGCAAAATTGCCAAAAACTTGAAAAAAAAATTTAATTTAATCAAAAACTAAGAGATAAATAAGTCTATTCGAACAAATACCTGGTGTTGATTTGACCGATACAGTTTCCAATTGTGCATACTCGCACAATTTTTGCAATAAAAGTTGATCGTCTCTTTGAATTGGCGGAAACAATCCCAAAAATTCATCATATGTCTTTAAAATTTCATATATTTGCTTATTCTCTTCATCATTTCGCTCAAAAGGACTTTAAAAAATTTTTAAAAATTTTCAACAACAAAAAAAAGATAAACTTTAAAATTTTACTATTTTTTAAGAATTTTTCTCAATTGTTTCAATGAGGCAAGTTTTTTCAAATAAGGATCGACAATTTCTTCAGTTTTTTTATGAATTTTTTCCAAATGAAGTCCAATATTATGTGAATCTGTAGGATTTTCAACATTCTCATCGTTATTATCATCACTATCGTCCAAATTTTCTTTAGCCTTAATTTCTAATAATTTTAAACTTTTATTATTGGATACTTCCTCCTTATTTTTGTACAATCTCGACCAAATTTCCTTCCTAATTTAAAAAAAAAATCTTTTTCTTACAACTTAAATTAGAGTTAACATAAACTTTTTTAAGTACTTTTGGGATTTTAAAGCCTTTTCTTTAGATTCTTCTTTGAAAATTTTGTGATAATTTTCCATGAAAATTTTATGAGCTTCATTTCTTTAGAAAAAAAAAATTCAAATTTTATTTTTTTCAAAAAGTCAAATTTTCTTAATAATCACTTGTCCCTAGAATTTTTATCAATATCTAAAAGCCATTCTAAATGTTTAATATTCACATTTGGCTTATCGTGAATGTTTCCCACTTGAAACAAATAAATAAACAAGTTGAAATATTAATTTTTAAGTATTTTGTTTATTTTTGTTTTTTCTCAAAATTACTTGGATAATTGATTTTTTGAATTGAATGATCGTTCAAGTGCGGAAATAGTTTATTTTTATCGTTTGTTGTATTTGGTTTAGAGAGTGCTGTTTCGAAAAGCTTTAAAGTTTGTTGGCTCAATTCTAATTGTTTCGGAACCAAAGCCATTTTAAAACGAAATCTTAATTATCTATTTAATATATAGCTGGTTTTTATTTAGTCTTTTTTTTTATTTTGTCATTTGGATTATTCAAGTTGAAACAAATTTTCAAATTTAATAATTTCTTAGTTTACCTTAATTTATTAAGTTTCCATAGTTTCATCGTTTTAAGTTTAAATAATCAAGCTAAATGAGGCTAATAAATATTCATGAAGAAAAGCTAAAAAATAAGAAAAAAGCAATTTTTATGTAGAAGGGAATTATATCTTTCAATTCTGTATTTTGCTTTATTTTTGAAGATTTTGGTGGCCTTGAAAAAGGCCGGGGGTTTAAGTTTGTTGTATTGACAAATAAATAAATCTATTCGGCTTTTGCTGTTTTAACTGGTGCGCTACCTTCTTCAGTCTTTTTCGGCAACAAAATTGACTGAATATTTGGCAAGACACCTCCTTGAGCAATAGTTACACCAGCTAACAATTTATTCAATTCTTCATCATTTCTAATGGCTAATTGCAAATGACGAGGAATGATTCTTGTTTTCTTGTTGTCTCTAGCAGCATTACCAGCCAATTCGAGAATTTCAGCACTTAAATATTCCAAGACAGCAGCCAAGTATACTGGAGCACCAGCACCGACACGTTCGGCATAGTGACCTTTTCTCAAAAGACGATGAATACGACCAACAGGAAATTGTAGACCAGCTCTTGATGATCTTGTCTTTCCCTTGGCTCTTACTTTACCTCCTTTACCACGACCAGACATTTTATAGAATTTCTAAATGTGATTTGATTGAAAAATTAGATTTAGATAATTCATTAGTTGAAAATTTTTGAATATTTATGCAAAAAATAAAGATGAAAATAATTATTTTCATTTTAAAAGTTCAAATTATAATTTAATTTGCATTTTTCAAGGCGGTGTATTTTATTCAATTAGACCAATTAAGTATGTGTGAAAAATGCAAATTAGCACCCAATCAACCAATTAAATGAAATTTCTATTTTTATTTGTATTTTTTTGAAAAAAATTATAAAATCATAATTAGATTGCAATTGAAAACTTTTCTTTCAACTTTATTTCTGAAAAGCATAAATAGTTTTTTTTAACTTTTATATTATTTTTAAAAATTTTAATTCAAAACTAAACTCAAAATTTAATTCAAAAATAAACTCAACTAAACGTTTTAAAAACAAAAATGCCACCAAAAACCGCAAGTAAAGGATCCAAGAAAGCCGTTAAGCCAATTACAAAAGGCGCTAAAGGAGAAGGAAAAAGAAGAAAGAAAAGGAAGGAGACTTATTCAGTGTACATATACAAAGTGTTAAAACAAGTACATCCAGATACTGGTGTATCTAGTAAAGCCATGAGCATCATGAATTCATTTGTAAATGACATCTTTGAGAGAATAGCTTCTGAAGCTTCAAAATTATCTACACATAATGGTAGATCAACCATTTCAAGTCGTGAAATTCAAACAGCAGTTCGTTTGTTGTTACCAGGCGAATTAGCCAAGCACGCTGTCAGTGAAGGTACTAAAGCCGTCACTAAATACACCAGTTCTAAATAGATTTTTAACTCTTTTTATAATAAAATAACCCCCCGGCCTTTTTCAAGGCCAATAAAATTCTAAAAGATAAAGCAAAATTTCTTCTTCAAATATTAATGTTTTATTAAATATTGTCTTAAGTGCCATTATTCTTTATATTTTTCAATAAAAGAGCTGCTAAATGCGTGTTGAAATTAAGGATTTTTTT
This sequence comes from Brachionus calyciflorus, assembly GCA_002922825.1. NCBI lineage: Eukaryota > Metazoa > Rotifera > Eurotatoria > Ploima > Brachionidae > Brachionus > Brachionus calyciflorus. The sequence continues at coordinate 197,035 of NTPY01000739.1, forward strand.
TAGTTACTGTTGCTAGATAAATAAACATCAAAAATTTAGGCTATATCATTTAGTTTATTATTCAATTTCTTAAAAAATGATTGCAGATTTTTTTCTGGATTTGTTTCTTAAATCATCTTTGTGTTCGAGTCTTAGCGATTCAGTTAAGGAAAATAGATTTAAAAATCACTTAAATCAAGTTTTCAACAAGTAAACTAAACATTTTTAGGTAGAATTTCAAGAGATTTTTATTGAAACGTGAAACACACGCTAGAAACTAAATTACACGTGTGTATCTAGTATGTTCTTTTTTATGTAATCAAAAATTATTAAATTGAGATTTCATTGATTCTTAATTACCGTATTTTGTGTATAAAATACAAGATCCAGCTTATTTGAATTTTTTTATGTCGATCCTAAAAAATGACTCAAATAAAGAACAGAGAGCTTTTAATTGATTCTTTTATAGAAAGAAAAAATTAAGGTTTTTGATAAATTTATTATGAAGTTATGTGAATTAACAGTTTAAAATAAAGCAATGGTCATCGAGGCAGAAGAAATAAATACGCTTTTAAATGAGTGAGCATGTATTTGAGAAAATACGGTAAAAATTAACAATCATATTATTTTCTAAATTTTTAGGTGAATAATTGATACATGTAACTTGGTTTTAAATTAAGTTTTTCTAGATTATCTTATATTCGTAAGTATGGGACTACTATTCCAACATACATAAAAATTTTTTCGGTATACACAAAAAAATTTTCAAATAAATCTGATTAACACTAGAAGCACCAGCCTATTTTTAATCGAATTTTTGAACATAAAAATAACAAAATCCACCAATACTAATGCTTAAATCAAGGTCCTAAACCTAATCAACAATTTAAAAAAAATTTTCTTAATAAATTAAATGACATATAAATATTTGAAGCTTTTTTAAAAAAAGTCAAAATGACTCGCTTGGTGTTTTTTAAATCCTAAAATAATTTGTATGTTATTCAGTCTATGTTTGTTGTTAAGGGATTATGTATGTTAGTTAGGTTTAATATTCGTTTATCATACTTTGTATGTTTTGATTTTGGCCATGTTCGGTGAAAATATTTTGGTGTATGCTGAAAATTTTTTTATGTATGGCGAAACAACAATTCCTCGTAAGTATTTTAGCATTTAATAAGAAAAAGCTAAATCTTTAAAATTAAAAATAATAGCTAGATTTTTAAAAGACACTAAAACCACCTAGTCCTTTGACTCTCATCGAAAGCTAGATGAAAATAAAACGAAAAAATTATGCACAACGAAAATCTCAATTTTATTGGTTAAATAAAAATTCAAGTTCTCGAAAATTTCATTATAAATAACTCTTGATTTTTGCAGTTTTTTAAACATCATTTAGAAAAATTAAATTTCAATCGGAACAATTTAAAAAAAATGTCAGGACGTGGTAAAGGAGGCAAAGGCTTAGGAAAAGGTGGTGCCAAGAGACACAGAAAAGTCTTAAGAGACAACATCCAAGGTATCACTAAACCAGCTATTCGTCGTCTAGCAAGACGTGGTGGTGTTAAACGTCTATCTGGTTTAGTCTATGAAGAAACACGTGGTGTTTTAAAAGTATTTTTGGAGAATGTTATCAGAGATGCAGTCACTTACACCGAGCATGCCAAACGTAAAACAGTCACTGCTATGGATGTTGTTTACGCTTTGAAGAGACAAGGTAGAACTTTGTACGGTTTCGGTGGATAAATTTTACATTAGTAGACCATTTATGTAAATAATTAAAACATTTAATCCCCGGCCCTTTTCAGGGCCACTAAATTTTCTTAAATAAAGCAAAACTAATATTTAAATTATAAATATAATTAATTTCATTTTATCATGAAAATTCATTTGATTTAAACACCCAAATCAAATTTTTAGTTCATTTTCAAAAATAAATTTTTTATAATAAATTTTCGGAACATCTATCGTACACTCTAAAATCTTTTTGTAAAAAATCCAAATAAAAGTTTGTTCTAATATTAAAGTCATTTTTTACACCTTAAACTTTCTTTAGTTATATCATGGTACCTAACTAAGGTTTCAGATTTGTACCCACTGTTTTTATTACTTGTATGAATTAATTGATCTTTCTGCTTAAAAAAAGGGTACATTTTTGCAAATTTTCGATTTTATACCGGTATAACTACCGAGTGTTTACGGTAACTAAATATTCCAATAAAAGGCGACATGACTAAAAAAGCGTCTTAAAAATGGTGACTACTAAAAGCATCTTGAAAACTCTCCAAGGTGACGTCTAGTTGTAGCGCCTAAAAATGGTGGCTTAGTCGTTTTTATTTTTACAGTGTATTGTTCAAATAAAATTTACCACAGAAACAATAAAGTTGTTACTATTTTTTCATAAATTTCATGTCGTAGACTTATCAACGTATTTTTATTCACTTAGATTCTGAACAAGATTAATTTTTTCTTAATTTTTTTTTGTTGAAATAATGTTTAAATCTCAATTTTTGTAAAAAAAAATTTCCATTTAGGCTTTTAATATTTTCGAGTTTTTTCGATAATTTATTTTGATAAGGATATAAAAAAAATCTTAAAATTAATTTATTTTTTATGGAAATTTTTTTTTACTTAAATTGTTTTCCTCAAAAACAAGCAAGTGAGGTAAAATGAATTTTTTTCCTCTGTATCATCTCTAATCTCAACTTTTATGCTATTGATATAATATTTGTTTACAGCTAGGTAATAAGGATTATCATAATTTACCCATACAGTTTTTAGGAAGCTATTGTCTACAACATCACTTCTTAAGAGGGGCGCGTATGAATAACCGACATCGTCAGTAATGTCTCAATTAATGACATTATTGACTACTCTTTTTTCAGTCAAAACATACCGTATTTCGTAGTACCGAACTTACCGGATCTTGAAATTCTGAGATTAGTTAATAAGTTGACTTAATCTCTTGACTTATTATCAGAGACGACCAAAGGTTGCTTTCGCAACTTGAGCAACTTTCGCAACTTTAGCAACTTTTAGCAACTTTAAAATAAAAACGCAACTTTGAGCAACTTTCGCAACTTTTA